>SSNR01000040.1:572919-672942 GCA_006937965.1 Callopanchax toddi | reverse complement strand
CCCCCCCCCCCCCCCATACAAGATTGGAAGTGAAATATAATCATTTAAAATAAATGTCTTCACATCTCAGGTCAATAGATTCACAACAACCTAAATCTTAAAATTTCTGTGCTTCTTGCTTTTTTTGCATCAAGAAATGTGATATAATTAAAGACTTTTATTAGATTAGATGTCAGTGTTTTAGCATTACTTTTAGGAGTATTCACAGCTCTTTAGAATTTCAGCAGCATGTCTGGAATAAAGCTCACTTTTCTGCAGGATCCTGAAGTCTGGGGAGTCCTCTATGAGCTTCTCCTCTCTGTACCAGTCCACCCAAGGTGACGGCACCCCTTTCACACGACACTCCAGCACCACCAGCTGGCCTTCAGATGCACTGAGGTCCTGCAGGTTCTGGTGGGACAGGTTTGGGCTGCTTGTTAAATCAGCATACTCACAGTCCAATGTAATGCATCCTTTACAAAATGACTACCTTTGTGAACGCTGGAGCAGCAACAACAGGCTGCCCGTTTAATCCTTGTGAATTGTTGTGATTGAAAGTTTGACTCTGAACAAAAAGGACCAGATTAAAACATTTAGGATCCAGTGGGGAACTTTCAGAAGGAAACATTGAAGTTTTACAACCTGGAGTTGGTGTGTTTGTGCAGGAGCTGACAGGACAGGCAGGGCAGGTGACACAGCTGAGTTCAACAGCAGGGAGGAAGCTGTTGATGTAGCCGTTTGCTCCAGCTGGGGTGCTGATGTGACTGTGGTGGATGTTGACAGCCCCTGAGCTTCTGTGGGTTTGGTAATACTTAATGAATTTGGAAGCACCTGAACAGGTGTGTGTGTGGTGTCTTCCTGAGAAGGACACAGCTCAGGGACTTTAGAGATGTCTGGAACTGATTGAATATCAGGAGATGTCTGAACTGGAACAGGAGCTTCTGAGATGATTTGGCTAACTTCTGGAAACGAGAGCTCTGCTGCTGGTTCCTTTGAGGTTGTTGCAGCCTGAGGTGGCGCAAAGTCGTCTTTCTCTGCAGGCTGAGTCTGGTTTGATAATCGAGGTAAATGTGACTTAAGCTGTTTCCTCTGCAGCCTTTAAAACAGAAGCAGGAGAAAAGTCCAGTCACTGTGCTGTTTGACTTTTTATTTACAGTGTTGTGAAAAAAGATTTCTCGTTTTAACTTTTTTTGTCAAAATTAAATGCTTCAGATCAGTACCAAAGATCACCTAAGTGAATATAAAATGCAGTTTTCAAATGAGAATTTCATCAGTTAAGGGAACAAATCTATCGGCCCTTGTTTTAATTCAGCATGAAAGGTCAAAGGTCAGACATTCTCCTTCAGGATTTTCTCTTAGACAGCAGAATTCATGGTTCCATCAGTTAAAGCAAGTCCACCACCACCGTGTCTGACTGTATGATCATGTTTTTCTGAAATTCAGTGTTAGTTTTCCTCCAGTTGAACAGGACATCTTCCAGGAAGTTACACTTTTGTCTCATCAGTCCATCAAATTTAAAGGTTTTGAGAATATTCAAGTTTTTTTGGTTTGTGTTAAGATGAGTTTATAGAAGTTTTGGTCTTGGAATCTCCCACTTTTGTCCCGCTGTCTTTTTCTCATTATTAAACCATGACTTTTACTTATCTTGAAAGTCGTCGGCTGATTGTAAAAATGTAAGTTTGACAAAAAAAGCAAAAACAGGAGAAATCCGTTACTCAGATCTGTAAACTGATAATGACTATAGGACAGAAACTCACTGCGCTACATTTTCAAACTGCTGATCTCCCTCAGATTCTGAGGAAGAAGCACCTATAAGATTCAACAAAGTGTTCATCAGACACTAATCAAATGTGACACAATACAAAGATAAATAGAACAGAGAGAAATAATAAGCTCACCTTCCACATAGATCTCAGCTGACGTGGAGTCTGTTCCGTAGACGTTAGAAGCGAAGCAGGAATAGCGACCAGTGTCTTCCTCAAACGCCTCAGTAATGATCAGTGAGTGCAGCTCAGCGCTGGTGATGACCTGAATGTCTGGACTGTTTTCCAGCTCTTTGCCTTCACAAAACCACCTGCAAGTCGACAAAAACCAGCAGCTTTCTTTGCAGTAACGGTCTCTTCATGTACGATTGGCACTTTAATGCAGCTCTGTTCTTTTTCCACCTTAACACTAATCAGATTTTATTTCAATAAAATGTTTTGTAACACTTTTCTCAGTCACTCAACTCAATTTTGGAGTCATCTTCACTCAAGTCGGCCTCCATATAGCTAATCAACATTGCAAAAATCGCTAAGACTCATCAAATAAAACCAGAAAACTTATCAGTAAGTGATATTTATTCCTTCAAGGGATGCAAAGCCTTTAATTTGTATTAGTTTTCATCCCTTTTTTTATTTGCATGCACAGTGGACAGTAGATGACATGCAGTTAGTAAAAGTCTTTTTCTTTTTATTATTAAAATCTAAGCATCTAATTTCTACTCCTTCCTAACCAGCAACATGAAAACAGCTTCTGTGTCAGTGCACATCTATTTTGAGAGGATGAGGCCTTAACACTTCCTCATATCCAACCAATAAACAATCAAGAACAGAGTGATGTGTGTGGCAACGTCGTCACCGAGCCATAAATCTGCGTTCATAAAACAAGCCTCACAAAAAAAACAGCTCATATCAACTTTAAATCCTCCCAGCTTTGATATTTTTGTTGTTGACTTGAGTCGATGCTGCTGGAATGTTCTGCCCAAAACAAACTGCCACTTTTAATGAGTAAGGGTCTAAATTAAAGCATGGATAACAGAGGGGGCTGCATGAAGCAAAGACCCCCTGCTCACTGCACCTGTCTGGGTTATTTTTCCTCTCGAGGTCCAGAGAGGAGATTCCCTCTGGAGCATGGAATCTCTGACTCACTAACCTTACACACAGCACTAAACATAGACTCTGAATATACACAATGCTATACAGTGACAAAAAAGAGACAGTACAGCCCGGAAAAACTGGAAATATGGACGTGAATCTTTGCTTTTGACTCCTTCGACTGAGACATCACAGGTTTACGTACAGAAACAACAAAAATCCTGTTAAAAGTTTTAAAAAATAAAATAAAATCAGGATTAATTTTAAAAAATTAGGTAGTGTGAAACAAAGGTCAAATCTTTTTTATGTTAACAAGACAGGTTAGTAAAAAGGATTAAAAACGGTATAAATGATCTCACCACACTCCTCATGCTTCAGTCGAGGGCTCAGCCAGCTCCCATTATCAGACACGACTACAGCTCGCATTGCCAGTCCGGTCTAAAAATGGCAGAGAGCTGCATTCTCCACGGACAAGTATAAGTTAGTGGCTCAACAATATCCAGAAGGAATAACAAGCCAACCCCTCCAACTCTGACATCTCAGCTGCTCTCTTTCAAGTCTGCTTTTGTTGATCTGAGAGGGAATTTACAAGTTTAACTGTTGTTTAAAAGCACGTCGCAACAAAACAGACATGAAGGAGAAGAATGTGAGTGTTACATCATGCTGTAAGTGGTTATACAGTGAGGGATTAATGTAGAATTTATTAATGGATGATTTTAAATTGGCTTAGATCCCTAAAGATGTGATTAAATTAAGGGGATTTCAACCACTAAGGCAAGGACCAGTACTGGTTTGTTGGTCTTTCAGTACTGGGCCACACAGTTTATATATTGATTTTGATGTGCATTGGTCTGTGGTATGCAAACAAATATTCATGTGTAATTTATTGCCTTGCATTTGACCAGGTTACAAATAATAATTAATAAACCACCTGCTTTGCCTTTTAGTTCCATGAGTGTCCAGTCTGAACTAGTCTCCACTGATCCAGTGTCATCCTCATCCTGCTTGAAGAAGAGTCCATGATACTTTCACCTGAGTCACGCCCTGCCCTAGGTTGGTAAATCACTCTCTCTCCTGCTTAAAACAGCAGATTGTAAGAGCTGGAGGTCAGCATCCAATCAAATGTCATTTTGGTGGCTTGATTTTAAACAATCATAATTATTTTTTATTATCCTGACATCACATTGTTTGATGTGATTACTCATGGAGCTGGGAAACATTACCCAGAGTTCACATTTTAAAGAGACTGCAGCTAACAATTTATGTCAACAGGTGGCGGACTTGTGTTGTTTAGCTCTGATTAAAACTTATGAGCGCATAAATTCAGAGACAGGAATAATTTTTATCATATTAGAATTTATAAAGCTTAACATTAAAATGCCTAGCATCAGGCATTTTTAGAAAAATATCAAACATTTCTGTTACAAGGAAACATCAGTTTAAAACACAGATGCCAACTAAATGGACAGAGCTGCTATGAAAGCAGCAGCAAAGAGCTTCTATGGAAGCCTGGATGTCCAAGCAGGGACTTTGTGCAAATAAAAAGGTTTTAGCAGGATCCATGCTTGGAAACAGAAACGTAGGGAAAATATTTGATTCCTTTAAACATTCAAGAGGTTCACATTGTAAATGATATTTAGATGCATCATACACCGCCAGTCTATGCCCTCTTTTACTTGTGCTGACTTTTTATAATATGCACTTGAGTTCAGCCTTCAGGAGGCGAGGAACTAAATTAGTTTAAATAATCTTTTTTTGTTTGCCAATTACATTTTTTTAGTGATTGATTGGAACTGAAATCAAAATGGAAAAAAAATCCCCTATAGGCTATTCCTTGTTCATAAAGCTTTCAGACTTATTACATAAATTAGCATAAAACCACACACAGAGTAACCAGCAGGAGCCTGGAAGCAGGTACCCCCTTTCACAAACCTAAAGTTTAAAGAGTTAAAGGAAACTGGAGGATTTAAATGGACTCATACAGCCTTACCGGACTTCAGGCACTGGATGTCCTCTTACGATGCAGTCTAGCCGGACCTTGGTACCCTCAGGAACCTCCCTGCTTTTCAGTTTCTGAATGAAATGAGGAGGTTCACATGCAGGTTCTGCTTGATGTGAAGTTTCAGTTAAAGCAAAACTTTCAGCGTGATCCACTATGTCCTGTGATACTTGGTCAAATGGTTCTTCTTTAGTAGTTCTGAAGTCCTGAAACTCCACCTGTTTGCTCCCTGAGTCCTGTTGGACCACTGGGTCTTGGCTAAGAGCTGGGACGATCTCCTTCTCCGCCTCCAAAGGCAGGACAGCTCGCTCCCTGTTGTCAGAGTTGATGGGATACACCATCTCATCGTTCTGGTTCTTGCTCTGGATCCTACTCCTGTGGGCTTTGCAAGATCTTGGTCGTATCCGTTTGGAGCTGTTGGCCTTGAAAAGGGATGAGAGCTCCTCAATGAAGTCTGCCGCCTTATTAAGGAACTCCTTCTTGGACTGGGTTTCCAGACCGTACGGAGCACTTTTTGTTTGGCTGTTATGATTGTCAAATCCCTCTGTAGAGTCCCTGCTGTTCCTCATGATTTTGTCTTGGCATGTGGACGGTTTGTGCATCTTTCTGTCCGAAGTGAACGCTGTGTGTGCTGCTGGCAGTTCTTTAACTTCAGAAGCTGTCTGAATGAAAGGCCCAACTGAGGGGGCAGCAAAAGTGGCTGGGGAGTGATTAGAGAATGAAACAGAAGGAAGTGTGGATAAAGAAACAGAGGCTGAGGATATGCTGGAGGTGGGTATCGTGACCTCTGATCTCTCCTCACGAGGCTCGTGTCCAATGGCTTGGCAGGCTAGATTCACACTTTTATCCAGCTCCTCTTGGCTGAGGAAAGCTGACAGGTCTGGGAATTGGGCATCATTGTGGCCAACAGTGTTGTCACCTTTGGCTTTGAGAGATCCATAGATCTGAAGACGTGAGGACGGAGCTTCTGAACGATTCATTTTGTGATGCTGTTGAGTTTGGGCTGCAGCTCACCCTAAAAGGTTCAAAGAGATGGTGGCTTGTTAGTGATGTTTGCATGTAAAGATAACATGAATAAACATAACATGAAGTAGGCTAAAAGATCTCAAAAAGCAACACATCAAAAAGCACAGTACAGTTAATAACTGGTGTATGCTTTAGGGTTGCTTCGGCCCACAATAAGAGTTTTAGAGAAACTTCCGTCCTCAGGAGCATCTGATTCTTCATTTATGTTTAAAGTCCTGCAAGATGGACATTATGTTTCAATGATCCCTTAAGAAAAAAAAAGAAGAAATGTGGTAAATTATAACTTCAAAACTTTTTCTGAATGTAACATTCCTTGCGTCACGGTACTGGGTTCATATCCTGACACCCAATCAGAGGGGATCCAGGCACACTTCTGTACCTCCTGTCCACCTGACTGACACTTATATGACGTTTGGACATTGCGCAGATTTCTCACACTGAGCTCGAGCATGTTAGTGAACACAGACGTGAAACAGAGCACACACATGCTGCTGACACTCAAATCAGACCGTTCAAGAGGCCCGGCGATGCCCTTCCAACAGTCCAGCAGCTGTTGTGTACATTAATACTTTGCTAAGAGGCTCCTAGCTCACAGCATCACATCTAATTATAGCGAGGGGTCAGTTTACATGAAGAAAATCAACACACACACACACGCACAAAAAGCAATGCATCTCACTCTGTGAGCCCAATTTTGATTAGTCATAACAAACAGGAATTCAAATGCACCAATGGATTTATAATGATCAGAAAGTAGAGTGAGAAAACACACACTTACAGCACACACACACACATTCTAGCAGGTTAAATGCTTTTAAATACATCAACAGTCCATGGATCTGACATTATGAGGCAACACTCAGACCAAAGAGCCAACTCCAAATTAATATTCACAGGAACAGTTAGTTTTACCTTCAGAGTAAACTCAGCCGGCCCCTGTGAAGGACTGGAGTCCACCTGTGCTGAAAGGGGCAGGATTCCAGTTTCCCAGTTGCTGCCACCTGGAGAAGTCCAGCACACAAGCAGCTGCTCGGGCCTCCCAGGTTTCCTCGCACAGTTTTACCCTTGACGTTTACAGGACAATGTGCGGCCGAGTGGCTACGGTAACTCGTCACCAGTAAAAGTAGCAACATTTGTCAGCAGAGTGGTTGCAGGTTATTTTAGGGCGGCCTGACCCATGTGTCTGGGTGGCGTCCTTCCTCATTGGCCAGAGGGGGCGTGCTGTTAGACCCCTCAGTCCTAGAGTTAAAGAGCCTCACTGAACCACTAATACTGCTTCAGATTGACATGAAATGTCAGTTTTTAATCACTTGACTTTCTAGTTTTTGGTGGCGGGTGATGTTTTTGTCCGTTTGTGTAAAAGAGTGATGTCCAAAATTCAGAAATGTAATTTGTGTCAAGTGGATTTTATTCACAGTTGTTTTAAGCAGAATTGTTTTGTTGCATAATACAGAGAAAGGGAACTTAGTTGATCCAGTGTTTAGCATCTGCAGCAGTTTTCTTCTTCCTGTTCATCATTATAAGTTATGCTTAAGACTACATCAACATTTTCAAAACCAAGCTTTACCAGTCTGATCTAGATCCCATCACTGCTCATTTTTCAGTTGATGTGAGTTAAATTGTTTCAAAACTCCAACAGATACACAAAGAAAGACTAACTAAGCATGTAATTACACTTAAAACAGTGCAAGAGCTTGTATCAAATGCAAATTCAATCAATTTTTAACAAAAATGCACCTGCCATAAAAGCTAGTGTGCACAGACTGCAATGCAGAGACGAAAACTATTTACATCCTCATCAGGCTGTACATGTCAGGAACGCTTAATGCACTACTGCACCCAAAATAATATTTGCATATCATTAATTTCATTCAATTCACAAAGTACTGGGTTTGACGTCAGGACGTAACAGAAGGAAATCTTCAAAGATTATATTTGTCAAATTGTTCTGGCACTTTCTGGCAGTTTCTGCCATTCTGAGGCTTAAAAAAGTGGAAAGTAATGTTACTTTTAAGGCTGAAGTTGACTTGAGCCTCAACAACTGACAAAGCAATGCTCAAAATAAGAAAAGAACATAATAAATGGCTCAGAATGCAAATGATTTCAGCTCGAACCAAATGCATTAATTTTTTGTTTGCGATCCTCTTTGGTCTAACTGGGAAATGCGATTTGGTTTTCCAGAGCCGTAAAGGCAACATGAAGGAAAGAATAACATGTGGTGCCAATGACTTAGTTCCCTCTTCTTACCAGGCATGTGTGTCACAAATACCAGAGCTGAGCCGTCTGTGGATTTAACACATGAACATTATTATTAGCAGCGTCTTGATTAGTCCAGACTATGAAAAACAACTTGACTCCTGGTTAAAAGTTAGAAATAAACAAGCATCATCAACCTTTTCTTTCTCAGAATGTCTGATTGATTGATAGGTTTTCTTCAAATGAACAAAACATGAAGTTCATCTCAGTCAGCTGCACGCATCATAATCTGAGAGGAAAGCACCCATAATAGAGGTGTGTGTGTGTGTGTGTTCTCTGTGGAGTACAAATAAATATCACACTTTCCTCATTCTTCACAGTGTTTTGTGGCTTTGAGTCGAGAAGGATGGAAAAACAGGCATCAACAAGTGAGACAGCTCGTAATGAAGAGGCACAGTAAGAGTTCAGCAGCAGGTTCAACAGCTGGACCACCATCAGGAATCTTCACTGGCACGTTTGCGAGACTGATCGCCCCTAAAAGCAGAACAGAACACGTTTTAAAAAGCAGTGATTCCAACCTACAGCTGTGTTGGAGATGTGTGCTGAAAAACTGACCGAGGAAAACCGTTCATGGAGAGCTCCATTTGAAGCTTCCGGTCATGATCGGCATAATCAGGCAGTCGTGACTCCACAGCAGGAGGGTTGATTTGTGGAATGAAGCCAGAGAAGAGAGCCGGGGCAAGCTGGGCCCACTCTGAAAGGGGTAACTATTCATTAGTAAACCAAAAGGACATTAAATAAGACATGTGTCTTTTGTGCCTCTCGAGGGCATTAGTCACCTGGTCGAAGGCTGTAGAGACCTTTAACTACACTGGCCATTGTCGAAGGCTGCACTTGAAAGGGCATGGAATGAGCTTTGATCAACAGAGCTGAAGAGAAACAAAAATTCTGAAATCAACTCAAGTTTTACATACCAGGACAGAATATTAGTTTATTCAACTTTATCAGTCTAATTTTTCTGGGGAAATTCTGGTCCACTCTTCTTTCAAGTGCTGCTTCAGTTCATTGAGGTTTGCAGACACTTTTCTCTCATAGCTCCTTAAAGGTCCCATCACAGCACTTCAATGAGGAACGACACGGTAGAATCTGTTGTGTGTTTTTGTCCACTTTAAGTTAGATGTGTATAAATGTAGGGCCTCAAGACTTGCTTGAATTTTCAACTAAAAGACGGTTTATGCTCAAACCAAGTAAATGGCATACTCCAGCTGTATCAACTGTGTATGGATGGATCCAAGAACATTTCTTTGTACATATTAATCAACGTATAAGTACCAGACTCCTCAACCCTGAAGTGCCTTCTTTTAAATATGCAAATAGATGCAAAAATGTCCTGCAAGTGTGTGATTATCTTCTCTGTGTGATCAAAAATCATGTTACACACACTGGAATGAAGAGAAATTTCACAAAACTTAAGTTGAAAAG
Source organism: Callopanchax toddi (assembly GCA_006937965.1). Classification (NCBI taxonomy): domain Eukaryota; kingdom Metazoa; phylum Chordata; class Actinopteri; order Cyprinodontiformes; family Nothobranchiidae; genus Callopanchax; species Callopanchax toddi. Next base: position 663,405 of record SSNR01000040.1, on the reverse strand, counting down.
ACAATTCTGAATGAGATCAAGGTGCAATAAATATTCTGTCACACATTTTAGGACCCAGATATCAAAATTCAAGACTTTTAAAAGTCTTTTTATGGTATTATTTATAAATTCATAAATTCAATGCTTTAAAGAATTTTTAAGACCCTGAATAGTGATGCTTTGATGACAGGAAGATGCTTAGATGCATTGGTGTCATGAGCAAAAGCAGGAGTTATGTTTATTCATTTAGAGGATGCTTTTTCCAAAGTGACTTACATTTTTTGACCCATCAGGCGTGCTGTGATCTGTGCGGGGAGTACCCAGAGAAAACCCACATATGCATGGGGAGAACATGCTAACTCCACACCATAAAGGCCACAGCCAGAAATCGAACCTGTTACCTTTTTGCTGCGAGGCAACAGTGCTACCAACTGCACTACCATGCAGTTAATATGGGTCTCTAAATCCAGGCTCTCTTCATGCATCTGTAATATCTTCTATTCAGGTTAAAGTCATCGTTAATTAAATTCTCTGCACCATTTAGCTCATGCTTTAAAATGTGGATGTATTAATTGTTCAACTTGTGTCTCAAACAACTTTCACTTTGTCACATATTTCAAATATTTAGGAGCAATATAGTCATTTTTAGTATAGGCAATAATGCCAAAGCAGGGATGAACTTACGCATCAGTATCTTCAAATGTTTCTCAGCAACATGATCGGCGAACAGCTTCATCAGATCTTCTTTTAGGTCTCTGTTGAGTTTTGACTCGATGTAGAACTTGTTCTATAATTGTTGAAAATGGCAAAAAAATGAAAAGCGGGCAAAAACTGAATGTGAGCTAATACAAGACTACTAAAAATACTTACCAAGTATATAAAAACTGGAACTATACACCCAAGAGAAGCTGTGTACTGTGTTAGAGCGGCGTTGAAGTTCTCTATCAAGTTCTCTGCAGAGCTGGCCTGCAAATAAATCACAAAAATTCACTTTACCTCCTGTATATAATAACTTCCTTGAATGTTGCTTTGTATTTACCTGTAGTTGAGCAGAAATCGTCTGTAGGTGATTGGTTATCTTTTTTGTCAGATCACTGTAGAGCAGCTCAGAGTGCTGCTGACAAACACACTTGTAGATGTAACTTGGGGCAACAAAGAAGAAAAAAGACTAATCATATACATTTCAAATTATCACTGTAACTTTTATAGATTAGCTGTAATAGATTACGTTTATTCTCAGTTCATAGTCTTACCCGTAAATCTGTGCGTAGGAAACGGAGATGTGATCTGTGGGGTTCTGAATCAGCAGACGGTCTATTGCCTCTTCCAGGTTCGGCCAGTGGTTTTTCCTGTAATCTTCTACTGCCATTGCATTTAAAACTGAGGAAATGATTAAGAAGAAGGTCTGAACGCAAGATTATTTGTAAACACAGGTAAACCGAGCTACGTCGAGCTGCTGATTGATGCGCGATATTATCTAGCCATCAACTTACGAAACTTGGAAGTAGGATCGAGGCTGAACTGTCCCTCGGTGTTAGCTAGGGTGGCAGCGCAATCCGCCTCACTGACTTCGCTGCTTTCACTCCCTGTATCCGAGTCCAATAACTTGAAGCCGTCAGGACCACCGGCCCATAATAATTTACCGTGGCGAGCCCCCGGTTCTGCTGCAGACCCCGTCGGACAAACAGACTGCGGGACTGTCGGTACATCCGACAACTGGCTGCCAAAATACGTTCGGACTTTACTACCGCCGCCGCTCCCACAGTAGTTGTGATTGTGGTCGTCTTTAATGTCCAAGCTGTCGTCTTCCATGGCCTCCATTTTCACCGTGGCCTGGTAGACCAAAGACGGGCAGCACTAGAAAAACATTTCAGACAAATAAGTCAAGAATAAACACAAAAACTAGCAGCCGTCTTCAGTGATGTGCATCTCGTTTTAGCTCGATGAAGTTTTACGACACATCGTACAACAAAATAGCCGAGAGGACGCTGGGAAATGTAGTTCCAAGATTTTGGACGAAGGAAAAGGATAGCACGTGACCAGTTGGAAGCTGTACAATCCTCATAAAACTAAATAAAAAAGGACCGCGTGTTAAGGTAACCATAATACCATTAAGATTTGGTGTAAATTCTGTTTCTATATTTTGTGTGTCCACATTTCTTAATGTTTCTATTCATTTTGTAGTTGTTTTTTTTTTAAATTTGCATATATTTCTTGGTGAAACCATCTGTCAGTGTGCTACTACTGCTGGAAACTGAATTTCCCAGAGTAACCTTCCTGAAAGAATCAATAAAATTCTCCATAAAAGTTAAAATGAATTAGACTTCCCCCTTAAACTATTTAACCATCATGATGGTACTTTAAAAAACATGTTGAAAATAGCAGAATTTCTTTTTAATCAGAACTGAAAGAAAGAACACTGCTATCATAATAAAATATTTTTTAAACAGTTTAACAAAACATTACCTTGCAAATAGCATGTAAATGAATGTGACCATACACATTTCCAATACAATAACTCAAATATGTCAATATATTATTGACATCTTATAGGCACTGAACTCTTATTCTTCAAAAAGAAAAATGACACAGGCAACAAAATCAGCTTCACATGGAGAAAAAAAAGTGCCATTTTCAATGTGAATATATTTAAACCTTACAAATCATCATAAATGATGTCCGTCTCCATATGTCTCTGGTACAAATAAAAACAAGCATCTACCCTTTGACAAACATGTCTCACACTCAAATATAAAAATATGAGGCTTGACCAGAAAAGTAGCTGCCAGATCAGGAGGAACACCTTGTCGAAGTACATTTCAAGATAAAAAGAACAGATTAAACAAACAAAGCTCATGCCATAATGGAAGTGTGTTGATGAAGAGTTCTTTGGTGTAAAATTAACTGTTCTTTTTCTTCCATTTAACCATTGAAAGATAGAACTGAACTATGTTTGCATGCTAGACAATATTTGTCTGAAACTTGTTAAACATATCAGATTTACAAAATTAAATGTTTCCTAATGAACCAAGTCAAGAACAGATTAAACAACAGCTGACATCACACTTTGTGATAATGTCTTTGCTTGTAATGATGGAAATTTAAGCTTATGTAATGCTGTATTTTGTAGTATCCCACAGTGGATACCATTTAAAAGAACAAGTAGAAACAAAAATAACTACAGCATTCTAGAAAGGAGCACAAAATGTAGTTTCAGACAATAAATGTGGAAAATACTGAGCATAAACATGAAAAGACTTCCTGCACGTGCACACAAAAGGTGTCCAACCATTTCAACTTTATGAAAAACAATAGTAAATATGATGAATCAAAAATATATGAACAATATTTATATGTATATTTATAAAAAAAGAATTAGTGCTTTGTCAAATGGAGACAGTTTTTTTTTACACTTGATGTGAGGTGCTCTGGGCTTTTTCAGACGTATTGTCAATCTGCACACTTGGTGTTGCCTCATTGGCTGAACTCTGTTGTAATGTGTCTTTGTGGCATGCTTCTTCATCTGCTGTAGCTTCGACATCCTCTGGCTCGCTGTCATCTTCCACTCCATCAGGACTGCATTCTGACCCATCACTGTCGCTACCACAGGAGCTTGATGTCTCATCTTCGGAGTCTGAATAGAACTCAGCGCCATGGAAGATGTAACGATTAGGTGACTGAAACAAGTACTGGCCCGCTGTGGAGAACAACAGAGCATCTATGAAATGTGGTTTGTTTATCCACATCCTGTCTGCTAAAAGTAATTTAGTTTTATTGATGTAGGAGAAAAAGCTCCCAGAATAGTTTAATGAAATGAGCATGTTTAAACACATTGTCCAACTTAAAACTTCCTTAGAATGAATTTGCACAAAATTGCTTATGAGAATCATCAACATCATGATGACCATTCAAAAACTTACTCTCAAGGCGCTTGCTTATGGGACTCATGTTGACTCGACTCATCCAGTATCGTTTACGATAATCAAGGCTGGAGTTTTGGCTTTTTAAATCAGAGGTCTCATCTTTTGGTGTGTCCTCTTTTGGTAACTCTGGAGACTTTGCAGTAGTCTCACTTGGACACTGTACATTCGAACAAGGCTCTAAAGGTGTAATGTTATTATCAGCAGTTTCTGTGACATTCGGATGTTCCCTCTCCTCTGAAGGCTTGTTTACAGAGTCTGTATGTGGCTGCTTCTGCTCCTCTTGAACAACATCACTGACAGCAGACAAGGCCTCACTTGGTGGTTGTTCTTGTAACCGAGGGGGCTTCTCTGTGATCTCACTTAGTCTTAATGGGTTGAAGCAGAGCTGTTCAAAGTCTCCACCCAACCGGTGACAGAGCTCATTGATAATGCCATCACAGTCCCCAAGTAGCTCCACGTCAAAGTTCAGATGAGGCAGCGGCTCCCTGTTGATCAGAACCTGAGGCACTTCATGAGGAATGGAATCTGAGTGAAGTCAAAACAAATCCAGAGTGTTATTCGTGTTGGGATTAATATGAATACTACAGAAACATTACATGCATTTAGAAACACATTAATCTGAACAAAACATACTTGGGATGAGGGCAACTGGTCGCACTTTGAGCGAAGAGCCAATTACAATCAAGAGGTCCACCTCATCTTTGTCCTGCTTCATGGCTCTGTGGAACATTTCTGGAAGATTTTCTCCAAAAAAGACGATGTCAGGTTTCATGATCGCCAAAGGAATATCCGGACATCGCAGACAACAAGGAACAACCTGCAGAATGGAAATTACAACAAAATATTCCACAGATGAATGCTATGCCACTGATTTTGACAGCAGTTTGGATGCTTAGCAGTATAGTTATAACATTTATAAATATGCTACAACAGCCAAATATAATTTTCATTTAATTTCTCCAGCCTTCAGCTTTTACAAAAATTATTTATACAGATCAGTTTATGGTCTGGACATGTTAAAAAATGTATAAAAAGGTAGGGATGCACCGAAATGAAAATTCTTGGCTGAAACTGAGGCTACGGTCTGTGGCATGACTTTACGGTTAACCGGTTATTGACATTAAACGCTTCAATAGCCGGTTAACAAAATCTTGAGAAACGTGCACCCCTACAGTTTTGGCCGCGTTGTTTCGGTGATTTGGGCGATTTCGACTGAAAATCGAAAGAGCACTTTTGGGGCACTTTCGGATGAAAATTTTCGGTGTCCGAATATTTGTTGCATCCCTACATATAAAAAGGGGCCAAGTTTTTCTCATCAATGCTACAGGTGTAAACATGTTTATAAACAATAGCTGTATACTTTTGATGATATATTTAGAAGTAGTGCATGTGAAGAAATTGTTCAATGTTTGTAATGTATAACTACCTGGTTAAAGACATCTTCCCTTATAGCCTCACAATCAACTTTTTGCTTACAAACAAGACAGGATGCAGTTGCAAACGACCCTAAAATAAATAAAAAAAAGATCATGTAACATTATGCTTGTGATATAAATGTACGATAAAAAAAGAAAACTCACCATGACACTGGATAATCCTCTGAAGTCCAGCTACTTGTTCTAAGGTATCAATGTTTTGTGTGTAATTGCGTAGCAGCTTCCCTTGTTTATCTATCATAGAAATGAATCTGTGGCAGGGTGAAGGTTGGAACTGACCGGGATAGATCTCCTGTAAGAATGAAGATTTATTTAGCATTAGAAATAAAAACAAGAATCTGGCTTCTAAGACTTTTTTAAACTAATATTTAACGTTTCAGGCCAGAATAATTTTAATACTATTACTAACAAAATTTGACCTACTAATGCCAAATATAACCACAGACTTGTGACATGTAGAGACATTCTAAAGTTTCCTAGAAATTACCTTTTTGAAACACTATTATTAATGTGAAAATTGGAGCATGTAATACAACATAACAAGATCTCAATTACATGTTTTAAATGTATTTAAAATTGTGAAAACAATGCAAGATGGCAAGCAGACACCATAAACTGACCTTCGCAAACTTGAAAAATGGTCTAGGGTCCCGTCTGAAGTACTCAATGTCAAACATTGACTGGGGATCTGGGAGGTCAGGAAAGTCTACAGCAAGTCTTGCATAAATTCCATCTCTTGAGCGAAAGTCTGGTATTCCACATGAAACTGAAACCTACACAAAAATGTTTTTTCAAATTACATTATACTAATACTGTTAAATTAATATTTAGATATAACTGTAAATGCCTACCCCAGCACCAGTCAGCACAAGAATCCTTTTGCTTTCATTAAGCAACCTGACCACATCTTCTATGGTGTTTATATCCTTCCGCTTCTTTCTCTTTGGAGGTTCTGAGATGTTGATGATGATCTGCCACAGTGTCATGTCATCTAAATCTGGAGGGAGTATAGTCTCAGGAAGCAAATCCCTTAGAATGGCCCTTGGATCAGTCTCTCTGATGTGTTGCTGGATGAAACTGTAGGAACCTGGCCATAAAAACAACATGCAGTCATTCACTTTTTTTAAATGTAAATGTGGTCACCAACAAAAATACTTTTTCTTTTGAACATATAACTTAAAAATAAACAAGATAAATTCTCCCAGTTACCTATTTGTGGTTGAGGAGTCCAGTCGCTGGAGCTTGCATGTGAAGATCTGTCATCATCATCATTGATGTGTTCCGGTGTGACAGCAAGGCCATTGGATGTGAGTCTGTCATGTCCTAGAAAATCTAGAAAAATTATTAACTAAAGTTAGACATATAGTGTATTTTGGTCATATCTAAAAACAACTATCAGCAATTAAAACAGCTCCCTCAAGGCAGTAAAGTGTAGAGCTGCATGTAGTCGCCATATATGATTACTTAGACTATGAGAGACAGTATAAAGTTTTGTAATTGACACGATGAATATACCATTCCTTTTATTTTTCAACCAAAATAACAATTTTTCTCCACACCACTAAATTATGGCTAATATGCAGGTTTCATGAAGCCTGCTGCATTGGTTTTTACATTTCAAGCTCTTTTTTTGTATATTTTGAGTAACATTTAAATCTTTAACATGTAATACATATACAGTACTTTATTATAATACAATGGTAAATTTAGAATAATACAATACACTAATGCAAGGATTATTTTCAATTCAAATAAATGTTTATTCACAACTGATGTAGATTCAAAATATGCTAAATATTCAGAAAGGTTTAACATTTTTAATACATAAAGCTTAACTTCGTTTTGTCATACTGTAGCTGGTAAGTTACAGAATATATTTTATACTTTTATATAGTTTATATTTAAGTATTTGTGGCATACATTGACAATAAAGTTTAAATTATTTAACCCCAAAATGTTTTCTTTTACACTTACTTGATAATTGAATAAATTACTTGATCGAAAAATAGTCTTTTGTGGCAGCACTAGTAAAATAGATTCAGAACACTCCAAACTATCCTTCCTGATATTATTATGGGGATTTCCCCAACACATTTTTTGTATTTAGTTTGACAGTTATAGAAGCATAGTCACAAATTCTGGCATGCATGGTGACACCAGAGGTGATAAAACTGTGGAAAATATATATAAATATTGATTCCTACCAATAATTTGTTTACATAGAGAAAAATTGATTATTATGGTGATGCAAAGCACTTTTTTCAAACAATAAATAATGTAACTGTCAACATCGTGTTAATTTGAGCCATATAAATACTGAATAAACTAGAACTGGCATCTTTGGTAACAATTAAGACACATTATACACAATAGCGCCATGCAAAGTATCGCGATAAGTGAAAATATATTTGTGATCAACAAAAATAACGGCGCACAAATGTGTCTGTCACACCAGCTAAGTGGCGCCAAGTTGCTTTTAAAGTTTAGTTCCGTTAAAGTAATTTGGACTTATACTCATTGCTAAATTTCAAAGTCAGTGGAAACATTGTGGTACAACCATAAGCACAAAAAATTGAAGTTATATACTGTTTCGCTTTCAGTCAGTAAGTTCGCCGGTAAGTTGTGAGCTGTCCCAGTGTAACGGTGTTGAAGGTATCCCGTTTTACTTCATACCTGCGACTTCTTCAGTTGAACCAAAGACAGCGCTGTCGATCAGTTTCCCAGCCGGTCTGTGTGAGTCGGAGACCAGCAGTCCCAGTCCATTGTTGTCTCCGCCTCGCGCTGATGTTGGGGCCTGCTCTACCGCCATCACCGGCTTTGCTTCCTTTTCGGAATGCTGCGAACATTTTACCGCCGCTTCCCAGCTTTCTGTGGCTGCAGAGACGCACGATAACTGGCCTGCTTCGGTGGATTTAAAGCCGTGATTTATCACCGGACCCGTTTTTGATCTTTTCGCCGCAGGTTCGTCCGTACCGAAGGCGCCTGAAAAGGCCATTCCGTGACTATTCTCTTCGTCCGCCATCTTCAACCCCAAAGCCGCTGCGCTGAGCCTTCCTCTCGGACAGCTGGCTCATTTACATAAGGCACGTGACTCAATCTCGGCCAATAAGGACGAGCAAATGCCTAAAACCATAACAAATTATTGCTGCCTTCAGGTTTCACCGGACTTTCTACATTTTACGCTCATGAACATAAACATAACATAAAAATAAAACCACAAAGAACTAAAAAAAAATAGACAAACCTTAACTTTTTTTAAATTATATAATTTACTTTGTATAAATAATTTTAACGTGTAACTACAGTTTTATATATTAGCATGGGAATTTCAGTGTTAAACCAAATAAACGCTTGTCATTTTTGTCTAATTTAGCAACATAACAGGCTTTTTCTGAGGAGTTATTATTTTTTATCACAATGCTATTAGCCATTTTCCACAGTTTTTAAGCAATCTTTTATTTTTTTATTGTATGGCTCTGTAGAACACTGCTGAGTGGGACTTTTACCACAACACTCTGAAGCAGCATGCGTCACATGTTGAAAAAAGCTACGTTTTACCAACTCAAATCTTCATATTTGACTGGAGTCATTTGTTCATGTCAGCTTATTTAGTGGGAATTTTAAAAACGGTATAGTTTGGGGGAGAAACGGGTAAAGCGTAACAAGTTATCCAGGCATCGGAGATCCTTGAAGTGAACAGCTGTAATCTGGTTTAGCAGCATCACGTAGCTCCGATTAAATAAATCATACGTTCTCTGACAGATCAGATGGAGACAGTTTTGAGTTGTAAACCGGAGGACTTGGAGGATTACTACGGGTTATTAGGGTGTGACGAACTGTCATCGGTAAGTTGTGATTAGTTGACTAAGGCCTATTGCTAAGAGTGAACCAACCTGTTGATTCACCAAACAGGTGGTGCAAAATTATATGTAATTATAATCAAAACCTAGAAAATTTCTGAAAAAAATGAAGGGCTCCATTGCAGCTACTGCCTGAAATTCCAACACCTTTGTAATAACATGTGCTTATAAAAAATACATTTATTTTAATGTTAAAAATTAGTCAGCCTCTGAAAATATTTTATATAAAGTTTATAAAATAAAACATGCTTTTATGAAATGTTCAAATCATCATTTGTGTTTATTTCCTAAAGACTGAGCAGATTCTCAATGAATACAAAATCAGAGCTTTAGCATGTCATCCAGACAAACACCTGGACAACCCAGAAGCTGGTAAGTTGGACATCTGGACTTTGCTGTGTGAGAATTATTTTTCAGAAATGTTTATTATGACCAGAAATATGATTAATATTGAAGCATTTAGTTTATATATTTTCCATCAAACAGCTGATACATCTTTCTGATGTCTTGACAGCAATGTTAATGAGCCTAAAAACTCATTCTGGTCCTATTTTGTGTTTGACAGTGGCTGATTTTCAAAAGCTACAGGAAGCCAAAGAGGTTTTATGCAATGAAGACAAGAGGAAAAACTACGACCTTTGGAAAAGAAGTGGTGTTATTATGCCGTTTCATGAATGGCAAGCCTTGAATGATTCTGTGAAAACTGTATGTCATATCTTTACTCTAGATTTTTTAATGCAGCATGTGATTTTTGTGATATAAGTCACTTTGCTCATCTGTTTGCAGTCCATGCACTGGGCTGTGAGAACCAAGAAGGAACCAATGTTGGAGGCCTCCAAACCAGAAGTTCAAGCCACTCATGCAGAAGCCTGTTGCTGTGAGAAAGAGGTGTCAGACATCACTTCATGTGAAGCTGTTCCATCTTCAAGTAAGTGGATTACAGGATGTTTTCAAAGAATACAAAAATGAAGTATGTTGCAAATCAACTTCCACGAACCAGTCATAACTAATGTTCCTGAACTTTACATATTTTTGCAAAATTTTATGAAAAACTTTCTAAATTCTATTTTAAAAAGAAAGGTTTTGATTATATTTTGCAGGGCTGCTGTTGTATTCCTATATTTTGTTAAGTGACTATTTCTTATGATCCTGCTGAAAAAAGTAAAGGTTCACTGTGGGTGTATTCTGTTTTATCCTCATTTAAAATATTAAAATAAAACTTTATTTAATCAATTAAATGTTCACAATTGGTTCATAATTTTAAAGTCTTTTTTGTGTCATTGTCAGTTTAGCTGATATATACATGATAGGAATAAAAACACAATCCTGAGAATTGTCTCATCTGACTTGTAGCATAAATTTCTCTTAAACTTAATTAATTCAATAATAAATGTAGTATAATTACAATATAATTACATGAACATTTAATATACGTATTCTATAATATTAAAATGCATACAACAAATGCAACATAGTGCCAAATTGTTCAATCACAAAAACAAAAGTGAAATGCATCAATGTCAATTTATTTATAAAGCACTTTAAAAACAACAGAGCTGCACCAAAGTGCTGTACAGCAACAATAAAAACAATCACATCAAAACAATAAAAATAGCAATACAACGTGATCATAAAAGCAGGGATAAAATAAAGAGATAATAAAAATCCAAAGATTAAAACAATCAGAACAAAGCCAGCTCAAGGAGCAAACACAGGCTCTACTTGCTAAAAGCTTTGGAGACAAGGTGAGTTTTTAAGAGTTTTTTAAAGCCTCCCAAACTCTGAGCTGGTCTAATTTGCAGAGGAAGCTTGTTCCACAATCCTGGAGCCGACACTGCAAAGGCACGATCACCATCAGTTATAAACTAGTTCTTGATACATTTGAATGATTGTTGTGTTGTTTACATGGAGTAAATCCTGTAAAAATAGAAGACTTTGTTCATCTTTTTTCTCAGATGATTACTTCCATCAACGTTTCCGCTGGGCTGCTGAATCTCCATCTCTGCTGCTGCAGAAATTCAGAAATTACGACATATAAGTACAGTAGAAAAGAAATTATCTGCAAATATTTGCATTTGGCTGTCAGATGTTTAATTTTGTGTTTGTTATTTAGCTAAACATCCTTATTGTTAGCTATAGTATGCACATGTGTCTGTTGCAGGTTCAAATAACAAAAATAAAATTGTTGTACGTTTGATTTTATGGATAATCTAAGTCCACAAATATGCCACAGAGGTATGATCATAAAATGCTTCAGTCTGTGTGTTTATGTGCTGATGTACACTGTAAAATACTGTGTTTATTCTGCTGGTGTGTGTAATTTCTACAGTTGTATCCATTGGTGACACTGTCTTAATTGTCAAACAGAAATTGTTAAAAGCAGCATTTTCCCACTCACTTGTTTTATTGTAATATAGTCAGTAAAGCATTTGTTATGAATATACATTGTTTTGTTCAGAGTTTTAAATCACATAAAACAGAGATACAAATCTAAATTGTGTAATTTCAGTGTTTAAAATGTATTAGTTAATGTGAAGTGATTGTTGTATCACTGGCGTGAACAGTAAAATTAGAAGTACTAACATGTCTTGTGAAAATAAAGAGTAGGTATAAGATTTACCTTTTGAAGAATTCTTAAGATCTTGTGATGAATTAGCAGGTCATTGTATCCAGGTTGTTGTTATTTTACATGAACTTACCATTATCTATTGGGAGTTAAATGTTTTTATGAATAACTGAGACAAACATTTATATTAAAAAAAGAACTTTGTAACAACCACACGTCTTTGGTGATATTAGACATGACAGATGAGTTTGTACACTAGAATCTAGTAGAACAACAGCCCCCTCTGGCGGCTGATTTCAATACAAATTTACACGAGTAATCTGGTGTAAAAGTAGTAAATACCACTATTTTAGAAAAAGAATCATTCAAACAGTCAAACATGGTGGTGGTAGTGTGATGTCTGGGTCTGTTTTGCTACTTCAGGACCTGAATGACTTGCCAATTGATAGAACATTGAATTCTGCTCTTTACCAAAGAATCCTGAAGGCGAATGTTTTTGACATTAAACGTGCTGTTTGTGCAGGAAAACTCTCCAATGTGGCCAAATTAAAACAATTCTGCAACCAAGATTAGCCCAAAATATACCCACAGCAATGTGTGGCTCATTATTAGTTATAACAAATGCTTGATTACAGTTGTTGGCACCAAGGTTGTCACAACCAATTATTGAGGGGTCAGTTCCTTTTTACATGCGGCATGGATAACATTTCTCATTAATAAAGGAAATAATTAATTGAAAACTACACTTTGTCTTTACTCGCGTTACTTTTGTCAGATACTGAAATTTGTCTGGACCATTTTAAGAGGCACCGTTATACTGTGTGTAGTTATTCTTCCTAGCCACCAGAGGGCAGTAATATAATACATTTGTTCTCTTTTCCCTTTAATTAACAAGCTAAGACCAGATAAACTGAGTTTTTTTTTTTTTTTTAGTAAATCAGTAAAATATATATTTATTCGTTTTACAACCCTAACAACTCTTGGCATTGCTTTTAAAATTGTAATTTGAAAGAAATGAAACACCATTAACTAGCCCTGCACCGGAAGCCTGCTCCAGTTGTGGCTACGTGTAATTCTTGGAGAATATGGCAGATAGAAAAAATAACAACCCTTCTAACATAAATGCTAATTTATTGTTCAGCGCGGAGCCGGAATTTAACTTCAATCTGCCATTTTTGCCAGTGAGTCAGGCCACGGGTCCGGCGGTGCTGTCAGGAGGTGAGACGAAGGAGAAACTGAGAAATGTTTTAAATATAAGTGAGGTCGTTAGCATGCTAAGTTATCGAACTCTGGTTTCGTTTCCGCTGTCAGCACTTAAGAAGTTAAAAGGCTTTGTTAAATGAAACCGTGTAAACATTGTTTTTTGTCAGATGGTTTAGCTTTATTATAGATTGTAATGTGATTTGATCAGACTGTCAATGGTTTGCTGTTGATTTTGGGACGTTTTCTTTAATTTCTTCATATTAAGTGAAGATAATAATAATTAAAATGATTAATATGTTAATAAAACGTATGTAAAGTATAAAATGTTAAATTTTTCATGATTCTGAGGAAACTAGCATACATTTTACCTTTTTTATATTTGTAAAGACGTATCACCATTACTTTTTATGAATATTCTTTCTGTTTGTATAATTCAAGTGTTTTACATGTTTATTGCATAGTCATTAATGTGTGTCATTGTTCAGATTTTAAACTTTTCCTTTATTTTCATGGTTGTAATTATTCAGATGATTCCACTGATGTTGGAGAAGAAGACAGTTTCCTTGGTCAGACATCTGGAAATGGACCAGCAGCCTCCTCTACATTTAGCTACTTTTCCAACCCTGTAACCACCTCTGATCCATTTGCATCCATTGGCCAGTCACCATGCCCCCCACCCATCATACCTGCTGCCCAAACAACACCTGGCCCTGTTTCTGTACCCAACAGCTTCAGTGTGGCTTCACCACCATCTGCGAGCTCACAAATAAACCCTCCTCCTCCTGCAGTGTTTGGCAGTGCTGTTTACCAAAGCCCCATTGGGCGTCACACTCCTCCTCCTACCACAATGACCCCTCCACCACCCCAAATGCAACTGCAGAGTCATAACCCATACAGACACACACCCACCAGCAGCAGGGCCAGTCCATACATTCCAGCTCCAGAGATCCTGCCACCAACACACACACCTCAGCAGAATCCCTACTCTCTCGGCTCTCCACCACAGATGTTGCCCCCTTCAGGGCCTACATTTATGAAGGTAGATAAAGCGGACTTCAGTTTGCCCTGTTTTCATAAAATGTTTTGAATTAATAAATTCATTTTTCAATATTTTTTCCCCCACTTTTTAGCCTCATGCTGCACACATTCAAGCAACTCCAACTCCACCCACCACTGCTGGAGCTGTAGTTCCTGCAGGTCCCACAATGCTGTACAATTACAACGTTTATGAAGCTGTTCAGCCTCATTGGTTTTACTGCAAGCAAGTAGAATCAAAGAACATTTGGCTTCCCTTCAGTATCATTGACTCCCTTCAGCTTGAGGAGACATACAACTCAGGTAACAGTATAATATGTAAATATTTTATTTATTCATGTATTTTGTATCTACTTAATTCTGTTTAAGGTAATTTTGATATACATTTGTTTTTTGTTGGTGCTGATTCAGTTCAACCAGATCCAGAAAATGTGATTGTACGTACGGATGGAGGGCGTTATGATGTGCATCTCTATGACCGCATGCGCACTTCAGTGTACTGGGAGGAAGAGCCGACAGAGATCCGCCGTTGCAGCTGGTTCTATAAAGGGGACACGGACAGTCGCTTTGTCCCGTACTCTGAGGAGTTTAGCGACAAGCTGGAGGTTCGTTCAGATTTAGTCAAGCGCTTTTCAGCTCTGCTTCCCTGTAAGCAGGATATTAATGTAGTTAATCGTCGAGTACCACAAAAGTATATTGTTGTTTCATGACAGACAAAATTTTAAGTGTACAGAGCTACAGTGATGTGAAAAAGTGTTTGCCTTCTTCCTGATTTCCTATTTTTTGTATGTTTATCACACCAAAATGATACAGAATATTAAATAAAAATAGCATAAGGAAAACCATCCATCCATCTTCTGTAGCCGCTTAATCCTCCACAGAGGGTCACGGGGGAGCTGGTGCCTATCTCCAGCGGTCAAGGGGCGAGAGGCGGGGGACACCCTGGACGGGTCGCCAGTCCATCGCAGGCATAAGGAAATGCAACATTTCTAAATGAAGATGTTTATAATCAAGGGAGAAATAAGTTACAAACCAATCTGACGCTGTGTAAAAAATGATTACCCCTAAACATAATAACAGGTTGTAACGTTCCTGGTGGCAACAACTACAGTCAAGTGTTTGTCATAACCAGTAATGAGTCTCTCACGTCAATGTGGAGGAATGCATTTTTAACAGCACTATTAAAATCATGCATTAATGTTTTTACTTCAGGCAGAATATAAGAAAGCTGTGTCTACAAACCAGTGGCATCGGAGGCTGGAGTTTCCATCAGGAGAAACCATTGTCATGCACAATCCAAAGGTTTGTGTTTCATAACTATTTATTCACTCCTTTAGAGCTGATAAGGAAGATTTATTATTATTATTATTATATATGTTATTTTGCTTTTGTAGGTCATAGTACAGTTTCAGCCCTCTTCCTTACCAGACGAGTGGGGCACAACTCAGGATGGACAGGCCAGGCCCAGAGTGGTGAAGAGGGGGATTGATGATGACCACGATGAAGTGCCTGATGGTTAGTTTGCTTCCTTTGCTTCCCATTAGTTTATTCAAAACCAGCTAAAACAGCTTGTGTAAAAACAGGAGGCAACAGTGCTAACCACTGCGCCACCATGCACTGTGGACTTATGGATTTTTATGACGCGTAGCAGGAGAAGATAAGCCTAAACAAAAAATAAATCTTGACTACTTTTGAAGAGGAATGTAGATTCCCATCATTATAAAAACCCAAACATCTGCTCTCTTTTTTTTTGTATTTTGTCTTTTTGTTTGTTCTGTGGCTCTTTAATGCATGAATTGTTTGTTGGAAATACAGTCTAAAAGTGTTGATCTTGGATCAAATTATCTTTCTGGCAGACTTTGACATTTAAACTGTAATATCTGTAATTTTTTATTTCATTACATCACTTTTTCCTTTTCTTGTGACTAATCTAAATAAAGACAACGTTCTTAAAAAAAAAAGGAAATGTCAATACCGGTAAATTAAAAGAAACTCTTCTCAAAGCATGTTACACATAAGTGTGTAAAGATGTGATCACAGAGCTGCTGGACTTTTTCCATCTTTTTGATTTTAACTTTTGACTCTAGTTTGCACATAATGTTTGAATCAGGGTGCTGCTTTTGCTTTTGAGTCTCACCATAAAGATTGATTCATAACCAAAGGGAATTAAGTTTTATTTCAAAGAAAGCAAAGTACAAAGTTCTTTAACTTTTCAGTATTGTTAGAATTTCACAAAATGCAGCATTGCGTAGACAATTCTCAGACAATTATCTACTGTAATTAAATCCTCACCCAGACTTTTTGATAACAGTGTTGTTTTCTTTGACATGTTGACATCATGTTGACAATCTTTGTGCTGTTAGAGATTAACAAGGGAAGTAACGTTTCTGCATTTCCTGTGGGAACTTTTTTCCAGGTGAGCTCCCCAAAGTGGATCATCTGGTGTTTATGGTTCATGGGATCGGTCCAGTGTGTGACCTGAGGTTCAGAAGCATGATCGAGTGTGGTGAGCACCATGTCGTTTGTAGGGGAACGCTCCACTGATGTTATTGATCAAAATTCAAATACAGGATCTTATGTTTGCAGTGGATGACTTCCGTAATGTGTCACTGAAGCTGCTGCACAGCCACTTTAAGAAATCACTGGATGACCACGCTATTAGCAGAGTGGAGTTCCTGCCTGTCCAGTGGTACTCGGCTCTACATGGAGATGCCACCGGGGTGGACAGGTGAGTGGAGATTATATGTTTTTGATCACATGTTTCTTGTTATTAAATACTCTTTGAAGTGTTGTAAACTTCGAAGTTCTGTGTGTACAGATACATTTGTCAGCTCATTGCAGACATAATGAGATGCTTCCTGCTAATTTCAAACATACTAGATGTGTAAGCAATGCTACCACATGGTGGCATGTTTAGCTGTGATTGTGATAAAGGTAGTCATTAGCTAAAAAATACAAGACTGATGTTTTTGCCAAATACTTAATGACCAGTTGGATGGATTTTAATGAAACTCTCAGAGATTAATCATGGGATGTACATCGACAACTAAATAACTTTTGAAGGCAGTCAAATTGGCAATTGGCTAACCAGACTTGGCAAACACAAAAATGGTCTCAACTCTGTCAATTTTACAGACATTGAGCTAAAATTGAATGTTAGTAGTTGGGAGACATCACTAATAATACTCTGTTTTGATTGTGTAAAATTGCATACATCAGATTTAAGAATTTAAACATTTATTAAGTCACTTCATGAGATTTTTAACAATTAGTAAAATCAAAAATATAATTTTCAGTGATGTTATTCAGGCTGAATATGACTGAGTGACTTAATTTTAAGCAGTAAAATATTTATTCATTTTTGTTTTTGGGTGCATGAAGCTTTTTAGAAATTATATGATTACAATAAGTAATTGGCTCTTCTCTTTATTATCCAAACACAAACCCATTATAATGGAAGGACTGCAATTCTAATGTGCATTACTCAGGACTGATTGATTCTTTGATAGTGATGTGAATTCTAATCTAGATTTATTTTTTTCTTTTTAGGAGAATAAAAAAGATCACCTTGCCCAGCACTGGGCGTTTACGTCACTTTACAAATGAGACTTTGTTAGATGTTCTTTTCTACAACAGTCCCACTTACTGCCAAACCATCATGGATACGGTTTCTTTAGAGATGAATCGACTTTATGATCTGTTTATGAAGAGGAACCCAGATTATAGAGGAGGAATATCAGTGGCTGGACACAGCTTGGGTATAAAAACTAGTTCAACCTTCAACACAACAAATGTATGTTTCCCCTCTCTGCTTTTTTAATCTTCATGTTATGTTTGTTCTTTACTTGCAGGCTCTCTGATTCTATTTGACCTGCTTTCCAATCAGAAGACTCCCTCTCCTGTTCAAGTCCTGCCAACCATATCCACAACTAATGGAGACGCCAAACAGGTCAGGAACAAGCTGGCAGGAATTACTCAAACATGCAAACAAATCAATAATTCTGGGCTTTTTCTAGGTTGAACGATTATACACCATACTACTTCAATCATTAAATAAAACATACTACTCCAAAACGTTTTAACTTTTAAATCAGAGTGAATACTGTCATTATCAAAGAGCTTTCTTGTAGATTTGTCAAAAATAAAATTGTTGACATTTTAATTCTAGTTCAAGTAGCAGAGATGTTAAGGTGACATGTTTGAATTTCTCTATGCTCAGCTGCTTCTTGTGTTGATCAGTAAACTGTATTGTTCATTCTTGTTCCAGTTCATATAGTAAATATAAATCTTGCTTCTCACACCAGCCGGCAGCTCCTGTGACAGAGCCAACCAATGCCGTCTCCTCCTCAGCTGTGGAGGAGCATGTGAAGGAAGACGAGGAGCCGTTTGAAGATCTTGAAGCTGTGCTGCAACACCTGGGCCTCTCTGAGTACAAAAACACCTTTGACAAAGAAAAGATTGACATTGAATCTTTTGTAAGATTTAAATCCTTTTTTTGCTGCTTGTATTTGTATAATCTGGATTTCCTAAACGTGCTAATCCAATAGATTTTCACATATTTCCAGCTCATGTGCACAGTTGAGGACCTGAAGGAGATGGGCATCCCTCTGGGTCCAAGGAAGAAAATAGCCAAGTTTGTTAAAGAAAGACTCAACAGACAAGTGAGTTTGTTTCTTTAACTTTAGTGATATTTTTTAACATAATGGTGATGAGCCACATGCTTGATTTACATTTGTTTTTATTCACAGGCAGCAGCTCAGGAGAAGAAAGTCAAAGAGGACAGTCAGGTTGCAGTGCCTCCACCTGCTGAAGTTGTTGCTGATTCCACCACGAGGAAGCTTCCAGGAGGAAATAATATCTCGTCTGTTCACGTCAACTACAATTATTTTGAAGTTGGTACTGGACAGGTAAATACATTTGGATTAGAGCATGAAGGAAATCAGTAAAGTAGTTATTTGTCAAATCATTCACTATTAAAGACCTAAAATTTCTTGAATAATACATATCACCTGCTGCCTTTACTAAAATCATCTTACTGTATGTTGAGAAATGATGTAGTTAAATCTGTTGTCTTTCCAAAGGGCAGATCAATTAGAACTTTCTTTGTTGTTTTCCTTTGAATGTGAGATATTAAGTTTTTAGGAGGCTATGATATGTCAGCCTGTTTTGTGCATGCTCAGTGTTAGTTTGCATGCAGGAAACAAAGAGCAGCAATGGAGCTGTTTTTACCTGTTTTTACTCATTTTATTCTGATCCTGTTGTCATTACACTTTGATTATGTATGAATGAAATATGTGTGACGAAATGGTAAATTATATTAAAATTTACTTCAAGTTTTGGGGGAATCTTAGCCAAGTTAAACATATTCTTCCTCTGTATTTTCATATGTGGGTCTGCCACCTTGTGGTCAAGTGGAGGTATTGCAACGTTTCTTAGAATAACATGTCTGATGACATTTTCATAAACAGTGGAAAAACTTTAGTAGTGTAGATAGGGCCATCTTGAATTGGGTAGACTCCAAAATGTAATCAGACGTTGATCCAGTGATAACTTTCTGAGCGTTTCATAAAAATCTATCTGGTAGTTTATGAGATGATTTGCTAACAAACACCAAACCGTTTTCTAGCCTTGACATTAATGTCCTTCCTCTCTGTAGGTGACGGTGGTGTACCACACACTAGACTTTGAGCCAGCAAGTTTTTTTGCTTTGGGTTCTCCTATTGGCATGTTTCTGACTGTCCGAGGACTGGAGAAGATCGAGGAGACCTACCAGTTGCCCACATGCAAGGGATTTTTCAACATCTACCATCCGGTGTGTATTCATCATTTACATCCTCAAGAAATGAACTTCTTGATTAGCTTCAGATATTCTGCAGCTGTTTCCAAGCTGTTCTGATTTATTGTCTCTACCTTTGAAAAATACCAACTATCTAAAAGTAAAGCAATGTAACTTAGTGACTTCACACATCCATTATTAATAAGCTTTGTTTTAGCTGGATCCAGTGGCGTACAGGATGGAGCCCATGATAGTACCAGACTTGGACCTGAAGCCTGTTTTGATCCCACATTATAAAGGAAGGAAGAGGCTTCATCTTGGTAGGAAACTCACTAAGTAGTTTTCTGTATTTAGATAATTGTTTATTGAAAAGTTTTTTTTTTTTTTGTATAACTGAATGTTATTTGAAATTTTAGGGGTCTCTAATAATAGGATGCATACATAAAAAAAATTAAAACTCCAACTTGTTTTCAGAAAAAGCATAATTGTTCAGTGGATTTATCAGGGGGTCATTTGTGTTTCAGAGCTGAAGGAGAGCCTCTCCAGAATGGGCTCGGACCTGAAGCATGGCTTCATCAGCTCTCTGAGGACCGCCTGGCAGACGCTCAATGAGTTTGCTCGGGCTCACACCTCATCTGCTCTGCAGGCAGAGTTGGCCATCGTGGCCAATCAAATCGAAGAAGAGGAGAAGCACGTACAAGAGGGTGAGTTTCCAAAGAGATCAGACTCATTAGTTTGGCATTAAATTAGTTTTACAACCTTGCTCTTGTTTGTTGTAGAGCATAAAATCCCTGATAGCCCCGAACCTCATAAAGAAGAGGAGCCTCAGGTGAAGATTGGGATGTTAAATGGAGGGAATCGGATCGACTACGTGCTGCAGGAGAAGCCCATTGAGAGTTTCAATGAGTATTTGTTTGCCCTTCAGAGTCATCTCTGCTACTGGTAAATACAGATTTATTTTATTGAATATACAGCTGCACTTCAATAAATTAGAATATCATCTAAACAATTGTTTATATCCGTAATTCAATAAAAATATAGATTTATAATAGTGACATAATTGAAGTGTTAATTTAGATGATTATGGCTTGCAGCTAATACAAACTTTTAATTCATTATCTCAGACATTTGTAATGTTCTGTAAAGGTTTAATATCATCACAAACTAATCAGCTAAATAACTTAAACACCTGCAAAGGTTTCCTGAGCCTTTAAAGCCACAGAGGGTGCCATGTCATCTGCTGGTGTTGGTCCACTGTGTTTTATCAAGTTCAAAGCATCTACCAGGAAATTTTAGAGCATTTTATGCTTCCTGCTGCGGTGACGCTGATTTATTTCAAGCAGGACTTGCTCACCCCTGGTTTAGTCACCAAACCCAACAATGGAGATGAGCTGAAGGCTGTTATTCAGGCAATTTGGGTTTCCACACTTCCTACAGTGTCACAGGCTCCATGCCATTCTACATTGATGCAGAAATTCATGCAGAAGCAGCCCAGACTGAGTATTGAGTTCATACACTGCACAGTAGACAGACATGCGGTTCAGTATTAGTTGTTTAAATTGTCCTTATGTAGAAATGCGCCCAAAACTTCAGCTGGTGATTGGAATTGGCATGATTGTCAGAATTATTGTCTAAGCTAAGTTTGAGGCAGTTATTGTCTATTGCTAAGTGCAAATTCATGCAAACAATAACAGACCTTCCATGTGGAAAATTTTACTTCCAGAATCAAAATTTTGGAAAAAAATGTATTATAGTTCTTTAAAATCTGTACAAGTCTGAAATCTATTGGTGCATCTCTAGTTTTATGAAATGTACAAAAGATCTGAATTACAGATCTTGGGGAGTTTATTTGCTGGAAGCCATAATCAACAAACTGCTGAAATATACAGTGAACCTTTTGAATTGAGCGACTGATGGATTAACTTTCCGATGTTCTCATTTGAGATTTACCTGTGCAACTGGAGCTGCATTGTTAATTTTCTTCTAAAATTAGTACTGTATTCATTTGCTGCTCTTATATAATATTCATGTTTCCTTTCTGGTAGATTTAGCATTTTTTTGTGAACAGTAAAGAGCTCCACACCAAGAGGGGAACATCTCTCTCTTCCACTTGGCTTTTGTAGAAGAATCAGTCTCATTTATCTGCTGCAGCTCCAGGGTGCTACTTTACTGATTCCCGTTTGTTTGTTTTCTAGGCAATCTGAAGATACAGCTCTTCTCTTTCTGAAAGAGATCTACAAAACGATGGGGATCCATCCAGAACAGATGGCTCATTCATAGATTAGTTCAATATTTCCATCCATTTACTTCATCGCTTCATATAGATTTGCATCTTCCTCCTCCCCTTTTTTTCTAATAAACTAGTTTATTGTACACAAATAAATTATACAGTTGTATTATACCATTAGTGTTAAATGAAGAAACAACTGAGCTTAAAAAAATGACATGGCAAGTTTGAGATTACATTTTTAGCTAAATTATAGAACTGGTCAA
Source organism: Callopanchax toddi (assembly GCA_006937965.1). Classification (NCBI taxonomy): domain Eukaryota; kingdom Metazoa; phylum Chordata; class Actinopteri; order Cyprinodontiformes; family Nothobranchiidae; genus Callopanchax; species Callopanchax toddi. The sequence goes on along the minus strand of SSNR01000040.1, from coordinate 641,134 downwards.
GTTTACAAACGTATGTATCAGCAGATCAGATGTTACTGGAAGAAACAGCAAAGGAAGAGTCTTGCTTTAATTTTACAGCCAAAATTTCATAATAAATCATCTCCTTGCTAGAGTGTGTCTTTTCTGCCCGTTTTAATTTCTGCGTATTGCTGAGAGGAAGACGTATTATTTCTCCTGTACGGTCTGCAGACTTCAAGGCAATCCACAAAAGCTGGAGGATTGGCAAATAAACCGATTGTACGTAATGATACAGGATGTGATGCTGTATTTGTCAGAAAAACTGAGCACCTTTCATCTGCGTTTTGTAACCTTTTAACTGCACATTTTCTTTTCAACATAGGCAAAACATTCCAATCATCTTATTGTAGAGACTTCAATGTAACAAACAAAAAAAATGTAATAAGTATTTACAAAAGTGAGTGAGTCAGTCTAGATTTCAGAAAACTTGCTGAGAGTGATTCTCTCTGGCCATGTTGGCGTTAGCTATATTAACACTTGTCCACGTGGACCTGATATTGAAGCACTGCATGCTGTAAGCTGATCGTTGCTTCTGGTTCCTAAACTATTCCATGAACCATTTTTCCTCTAGACTCGTACAGTCATACAATAGGAAGAAAAAAAAAGAGACTAAGAACGGTCACAAAAACCACATAAGACTCCCTTTTAAAAACCAAACCACTCGATGGAACAAAACTGCCAATATCAAAAGATTGTTTTGATCTAAAGGCAAGGTTTTGTTAGTGGTCAAACTATTTTAACCTCCATAAAGAGAAAGTGCAACTTCTCAATGTTCTTCATCTCAATAAATAACATGATGCCCCTTTGTTCCATTTGAAAATCCCATCCAAACACTGCTGGCTCACTTTCACCATGTTTGATACTGTTCTGGAAACAGAACTCCTCTGAGCAGAAATTTACTCGAGTTCACATTTAAAAAAAGTAAAACCGATAAAGAAACCAGCAGCTTGAAGCAGCAGGAATGGCTTACAGACCAAAGTTCCTATGGTTATTAACCTCTTGCCTACTGATATTAAAAATACGTTTCAAACTCACTTTAAGAAGCACAGTTTTTTTTTTTCATTTCTAAATGTCCCTTCAAGTGAAATACTGCTAATCTGATCATTTGACTGTAGCTCTTCATTAAAACAATGTGGTTCTAACAGCTTAACGTAGCTCATTGATTTTCATACATTCACTTGTCTACAGCTGTGCAGTAAAATGCTGAAAGATCCATGTAAACAGGTTCTTGCTGTGATGTCTTAAAACTAGCAAATTCTTTATGTGGGAATGCGGTCGAGGCTTCATCAGTCCTCGGTTTTGCTCTGAGTCTTAAAGGCTTGCTTGCGAAGGTGAGTTTCGATTTCCTCGCGAAAAACCAGCATGCCCAGATGAGAGTGGGAAGCCTCGTTCATGGCTTTGGACTGGATGCACATACGGTACTGCTCCGGCGTCAGCTCATCCGCACACTGCTTCTCGTGCCAGAGGTGGAACAGGCTGGACACCGGAGTCCGGATCACGATCAGGTCACTCCGGAGATACTTCCTGTACAAGTGGACATCTTCCACACCCCAGCCTTTGACCTCGAGGTCAAAACCCCCTGCAGAAAAATATTAATTCATTAGTAAATTATAGAATAAATGGACAATAGTAAAGTTGATGTAAAAGAAAAACTGTTGGCTGTAATTGAGTACTTACCAATATTTAGAAAATCTGAGCGATACTGACACGTCATTCCAAATCCAAAATCTCTCCAAAATCCAGCATCTTTTTTATGAATCTATCAAAAGAAGAATAAAAATTCAGCACTGATTTTCTGAATATTCAATAAAAATGTATAGACTGTCACAGTTCCTATTTTCCAACCAGGTCCACTCTACACAAATCTGAAGTTCAGAGGAGTATTCCAGAAAGAAGGAGGTGTGAAAACTTTTCTGCCAGAAATAGGTAACTGAATCTCTGGGTCATCACCGTGGTAACATACTCTGTAAAAGGTTTATTTAACAAACCTTGAGTTTCTACCTTTCCCCTCTCTTATATTTTAAACAATCTGACTCACACTGAAGCAAACATATTTTGTAACACCTTTAAGGTGTGGAGAGAATTTTCCAACCTAGACTGAAGGTGCTCTCATTCCCCCAAAAATTGTCTAACTTTTTATCAAATTCACTCATTTCAGTAACATTCTCTTAAAAAAATGTGGAATTTCACACATCACAGCAACTTCTGTCCTTTGTTCTATTGGCTGAATACAAAATATGTTTATCTTAAATGTTCTTTTACTCATCAGCGACTATAGTATGTATAAAATAAATTCAACCATCTTCAATAGAAATGTATAAATTGTATGAAATGCTAAAGCATCAAGCTATCAGGTGAGAGGACTGTTGTGTTATAACAGGATTCTGTTGGAAGTTTAAATGACTTCATGCTGAATTATTTACTTCAACAGCCTGGAAATTAGAAGAAAATCAGTTTTACTTTCAGACTTATCTAAGTGTGCTTTTCTCCTGGTAGATAAAATAAACATGCTGATGCTACAACTGGACATGTAGATAAATATTAAGAGGATTCAAAGCTGCTGTTGTGTGATATTTTTAACGTGACTGCATTATTCATGAGCTTCGAAGAGGATTTCCTGCTTCAGTGGCATGAGATTTTTTTTCCCCTTGTGGTTGGTGAAACAAGGTATCTACTTTCAACTTGAGGTGAATACTCAGTTATTTCAGCTAATGGAAATCAGCTGTGGAGAGCAGGGTTCTTACCTCTGTACTAAAATCACATTCAAGTACTTTCTGATTTAACTTTGTTGTTGTTGGAGCATAGTTCTCATTTATTTATAGTCTTTTTTGAAGGGGTGGCGTGTTGTGAATCAATAATTATCAACGGAACAAAAATCTAACAAAGTCTGAACTAAACTGCAAAATCTATCAACATTTATGTTCTAAAAAGACAGGATTTTAATAAACAGTGCAAGAACCAGACATTCAAATGTTGATATAGACAACATCAACAAAAAACAGTATTTATCTGCACCTATGACTCATGCATATCGTTAGTAATCACTCACAGTGACTCAGTCAAGCTGGGCTTCAGGCTCTGATTCATGTAGAGTGGTCCTGGATCGTTCATGAGATGAACTGTGCTGCTATTTGTCTATTAAACTTGGACATTTCTTACCAGTTGAAGTTCAATAGGTGGAGCCAGTTCCAAACTTCCATAAACTATGGCAGGATTGTATAGACTGAACACCACTGGGTAAAAGACTTTCTTGTCTGAAAAACAAAATAAGGAAATGCATGTGCAGCAAATTTATCAAAACACGAGAACACAACTTAAATAAAACCTACTAGGAGCAGCGTGGAGACGACATGTGTTGAGGAAATCCAGCGTAAATTGAACGTCTACATCACAAAAAAACATTAAGACGTCGCCGTTGGTCCACGCGTGGGCTCCAATATCCAAACCTCGACCTCGAGAGAACTCCTCGTCCACTGGGATCAGAGTGTAATTAGAGAAACTCTCCTCCCTGTGAATCAACATGCTTTGTGTCAACAGATAATAAAAATCTAAATAGGGGAGATCATGATCCAAGCATGAAGAGCAAACCTAGACATTTTTTCCAAAGACGACTTGACTTCCTGCAGACCTTCCTGCCCAAAATATACCACTGTGAGGTGAATTCGTCTGTCCTGTTGTACGCACACATCTCTGAAAACACATTTTTCAAGATTAATAAAACTAGACTGACATGTATCTTGAAAGCCAACAAAATAACATGATGGGTCATGTTTCACTAACGAAAACAGTTTTAAGATTCAGCCTCACCTGAAGTTGTGCAAGAACTGTGAGAAAGTTTCAACTCTGCCCGCCAAAGGCACAATGATGTTGATAATCATTCCTGATGTTTCTACAGATGTGCTCCTGACTTTCATGACTGGCCCAAACGGTCTGAAGAGCGTGACGTGACGGAAGCTGCTGGAATCCTCTTTGGAAAAGAAAAGCTCATAAAGTGTCCCCTTGTCTCGCTCTGTCCTGTACAATCCTGACAAATACAGAGAAATAAAGTGAACCACACAGGAAATAGTGTTCCTCTGCAGAAGATGGTGCAGGTCTTACCTTCTGTAAAGTGACTGTCTGTGTAGGTTTGTCTCTGCATGGGCATGTCATCCTCCACGCCATCCTCCTCATCAGGGTTGTTGATGATGTCTAGTGCAGCCTCGATGACCTCCACCAGCTCATCCCTGCGGTCTTTGCGGACCGGCTTCTCCTCCGGGTGTCGTGTCAGTCCCATCTCCAGTTGGTATACCTTAGAAGAAGTGAAACTCTCAAAGGGTACCAAAGCGTACTCGCTTGGCAGTCGTGCTCCTGTGTTGACTTCAGCCTTGTCAATCTGAGAGTGCAGGTACTCCAGCAGATCTCCTGGCTCTTGGTCTTTATTCTCTCCCAGACCCTGCACCCCCGGAGGCTCCTTCTTGTCCTGCATCAGCTTAAGCTTCTCGCTCATCTCCTGAAGCTCCAGTTTGAGCTGGGCAATCTGCCGCTTGAGACTGGAAGCACGACTTAGGTGGCGCTCCTCATGTTCCTGGAGCAGAGCCTGGTAGTACTCCTTCCCGTAGGTCTCCCCCGCTAACCCGGGCAGGACCATGCTGACATCTGCAGGTGGAGTACATTCCAGCAGGTATGCAAACAGCAGCAACACCAGCAGCAAGAGGAGGCCCAGGAAGAGCCAACGAACCCGACCTTGGAATGGCAACCCCCGCCTGGGCATCACGTCCTCATATGACCTAAAGCTGGCAAGGAAGTCTGCATTCCCTTTTTCCTCTGCTTACATCACTCGTAATATGTTTCCACACATCTCTCAGCGACATCAAAATGCATAAATCTTGTTTTAATATTTAGATCTTGTTTCCCGTCTTTTTAAACACTGAATTTTTGCTAATCCATTTATCACCTGTGAAAAAAAAAAACAGAAAATATGAATAAACAAGACAAAAAAGCTGCAGATATTATTCAGATTAAAACCTGAATCTACAGACAACCAGACAGCATCATTTAATGACATAATGCAAACCTTTCATTTGTAGTAGTTTCATTTAAATTCCCTCAAAACATCATCAAAGTAAGTTCAGCTTCTATTAAAAATCCTCAATTTGAAGATTTAGTTTAAAAAAACAACAACAACAGCAGAAAACGGGATGTTAGCTGCACCTGGAGCGCTAGCACACCGCGCTCTGCTCCACCAAACAACAGCACTGAAGAAAACCTGCTGGGAGACTTCCACGAGCAAATAATAAACACTAAACTTCCGGTTCACCTAATTCCTTTTCAAAATAAAACACCCACCTTCAACATGCCAAGAGATCAATGCAAAGAAAAATGGATTCAACATATAAATTGGGTTGTTCTTCATTGTTTACATTTTTATTTATTGCTATTTCTAATTTTTGTTTTTAATAAATAAATATATTGGGTCATTATTTTGCTTTTAATGCACCTAAATAAATATGATATAACTAGTTCATGTTTGTTTATGTACTTAGCAGACGCTTTTATCCAAAGCGACATACAAATGATATTGTATTTGTAACCAAGAAGTTACCTTGAGGCTAACAACTAACCCTGACATTAACCCTAAACAAACTAGTTCATTACCCTTTCAACTGGGTTGTTATTGAAACTGAATGTGAATTATATCTGTTTTTATGTAACATGCCCTGAGGTGACTTGTCATAAGTTGCCTGGGTTAAACTGAATAGTAACTTTCTAAAGCCTTTCAAAACCATATTCTTTTTAGCATGAAAAAAAAAATCGTCACAAACCCCCTATAAGTTAGATTTTAATTGTAATTTCCAAAACATCAGGATTTAAACACATTTTGAAGAAATCACTGCTACATCTCTATAACTGCATTTAAAGGCAAAAATGAAGTGCTGCTCTGAAGAAGTATGAAGTTTTTTCATAAATCAAAACACTCAAGGATCCAGAACGAGGGTGCTAAATTAAGGAAGAAACAAAAATCAGTAAGACCTGCTTCTTAATAATTTATGTGGACTTGCTGCTGATATTAAACAAAATAAGCTGGATATTTGAAAAATATTTGATTCATTTTCAGGCAAATGGAAATAGATGGGACAATTAATTAAACCTAAACCCTTAAATAATTTCGGTAACGATTTGACACTTGTCCTGCTTCTGGTGAGGGAGAGTGTTTTATTTTGAAAAACGTATACCGGATGTAATAAGTAAGATATTAGCAGACACTTTAGCAGCGTTCAGAGCTTCGCGGAGATGCGTTCAAGATATTTAGGACCGTACACTGAGCACATTTAATATCAGTATTAGTGAAAAAACGTTCCATACCTATTTGTGTTTGTGTCCATTTGTTCCTGCGGGTACAGCTGCGTGTTTAGCGTAAAAAACGGCGCCACTGGACAACTCCTGCTACAAAATGCCACGGAGCAAAGAGAAATGAGTAGGTGTTAACCTACTTCCGGTCACCAAGGAGCCAATCAGAGCTGATCTGTAGAGTGTCGTCATCAAACACGCTGACGCTCCTAATTCATAATATCGTTATTACTGCAAAAATGTTAGTTTTGTTTAAGTTTTAGCAATAAGATTATTGTTATTCCACCATTTCTGAAAACATTTATGGTAATTATATTTGTTTTAGGCAAATGCAGATTGAAAATACATTACAGTTAGGTAATACAGTTAGGTTAGTGTAAACTAAATTTAGACATAAATAATTATGATTTGGTTAAATAGGTAATGAGCTCATTACAATATTGTTTCTTCCTTGTGTTATTTTTGTACTAACTAATGAAATAACGCTCTTTATCTGTGATCAGACACTGCCATGTGAATTATAATTGATTTAACACTGAAGAAGAGCAATGCATCATAGGTTTAATGTTCAAATATATCATCTGTTATCTCCATGACTCTCAAAATAAACCAGGAAATGTTCTCATGTAACTGTATATTTAATCATTCTTCTTTCTTCTTTCATTTCCTTTATTATTGACTTCCATCAACAGTGCTAGAAATCTTGAGCAGATGTTCCATGGGCACATGTTTGATTCTTCTAATCAGTTTTTTTTTAAATTATTATTTCTTTCCTATCTGCCATGTTTTGATACAGTAATCATAACAATTTCAACAGAGTCAGCGATAACTCGACAGTGTGGAAGCTTTTTATCATATCCCAGTCAAACAAGAGATTAAATAAGGAATATAGACATAATTTGAGTTCTGCAGTTCTTATAGCATTTCCAGTCTATTTCTGTCTATTTCTTCTGTTCTTCCTTTTTGTGGTCACACCTGAATGTTTTAGATCTGTAAAACAAAGACAACTTTTGGGGATGGGCCAAAGTCTCTGCTGACCAAAGAGAAAGACTTGACTCACATTTGCTAAATAAGAAAAAATAAATAAAAAAATCACCTTGATGATCTGCAAGGTTTATGGGAAAACATTCTGTGGACTGATGGCACAAAAGTAAACTTTTTCTGGAAGGTGTGTGTCCTGTTCCATCTAAAGTAAAATTATAGGCATTTCAGAAAAAAAGAACACGCTAACATGGTGGTCTGAGGCTGCTTTGCTGCTTCAGGACATAGATGACTTGCTGTAATTGATAGAATGATGAATTATGCTGTCAACCAGAAAATGCTGAAGGACAATGTCCAACCTTTGACCTAACTGTAAGCTCAAGTGGACTAGTAGTAGGATAATGATCTCAATCATACCAGCAAGTCCACCTCTGAATGATTTAAAAAAAATGAAGGTTTAGAGCGGTCTAGTCAAAGTCCAGACTCATTTAATTGAGAAGCTGTGGCATGACCTTTAGAGCTTTACAAATAATGTGGGTAAACACAGTTAATTTGTGATTTACAAGGGGGTCAATTACTTTTTCACATAAGATCCTGTTGGTTTAGATAGCAGTGTTGTATTCAGGTCAAACTGACCAGAGGATTACAAATGTCCAAGTAGGACAGTGGGAAAATGTATCAATTAAATCATTTGAAAACTGCTTTTTAAAATTTACACCAATTTTTTTTGTCTGGTATTAAAATTTGTTAATTTGAAACATTAAGTGCCAAAAACAGCAACAACAAAAAATCTGTAAGGGGATGAATATTTTTCACAGAACTGCATCTGTCATGATGATTTTGTTTAAATAAAGAGGACTAAAGACTTGAGAGCACAGAACAAACAATATCCCTTGAAACACAAGATAAACATTAAAGTTTAATTGTTTAGAAATCATAATCTTTATGAAACACTGAACATAATAAGGTGAATAAACTGCATATTTTTTTATTTTTATTAATAACTAAAATCAAATAACATAACAGCTATACCACTTGTTGGTTTACGTTACAGTGAATGGAAACATGAACTGTAGTCTGACATAGGATGTAATCACTATGTACATTAAGCCTCGTGTCCTCCCAGTGGAGTCGCAGTCACAAGATGATATTAACAGAAAAACAAAAATAGGAAAAGAGTTCATCACATATTTCTTTTCTTTGGCAGCTTTGAAACATGTAGCGGAAGATTGACAAAACAGTTCTTTGAGGTTTTGAGGAGAACAATCCTGTAAGGTAGAAACTTTAGATGTTTAGACCCAGTTCAGCATTTCACTTCGTACACTCACTCCCACCATCGATGGTAAAGACGTCCCCTTGAATTCCTGGGCTGGGACAAGGATTTTCAAAGCCACACACACTGTCAGTTGGAGGCTATTGTAGAAGCAGCACAGGCACTTAAAAGACATTGACACTGACATACAATCTGGTACAATAGTCATGCAGTGATACAGTTCGGCCAACATGACCTGTGGGGTAATATTTAACAGCTGAAACTAGCATGGCCTACATCAATCCAGATGGTTCTGCAGCAAAATGACCCCCGTTTTAAAAGCCGAACACCCGTGCAACAGAAATAAAAGGGAACCCACTTTACCATCAGATTATGTACAGACGTCCAGAAATATATACATCTATCACTTAGTCGTCTTTTCTACAGTGTCGATTTGTCTTTAGCTATCAAGCTTGTCCACAGCTTTTGCAGGTGAGGGCAAAGCCATCCAGTTTGCATAAACACTATCATTGGCATATCTTGTAAAGACTGGATTAGTGGCATCGTGTCTGTGGAGTGGTACCGGACTCTTCTCAGGCCAGTTCGGGTATGACATGCCTAAAAATGAGAACATATCATTTTTCTGCACTCAGTGAAAGGTAAACAGCGTGCAGACAGCAAGGCTCTCAAATCAAACTCTGCGGTGGCAGAAACACGTCCCTCCTGGAGGTAGAAAGTTTGTGTAAGAAGATTAATTATTTATTGGATTTTTTATTATGTATGAAGGCTATAAGGTTATTCATGCTGCCTTCCAGTAACTGTTGAAAAATGCAGATGTAAGTAACTGCTCCAATATGGTCTGTACTTTTAAAGCCGGGATCTCACTGGGCTGTGACTGTTGGCAACTAGTTGGAAAATTGGTGAGAAAAAATACACATTTTTAGTGGGAATCACACTGAGTTGGTACGTACAACACTTCTGAAATAAGCTTTATACTCACTTTATTAGGTACACCTGTTCAATAGACTGATAAATAGCTAATCAGCCAATCATATGACAGCAACTCAATGCATTTAGAAGCCTAGACATGGTGAAGACGACTCGTTGAAGTTCAAATTTAGCATCAGATTGGAGAAAAAAGGAGATTTAAGGAACTTGAAATGTCACATGGCTTTTAGAACCAGATGAACTGGTCTGAGTATTTTAGAACCTGGTGATCTACTGGGGTTTTCACCCACAACCATCTCTGGGGTTTACAGAGAATGGTCTAAAAAGAGATAACATCCAGTGATCAGCGGTTGTGTGGATGAAAATGTCTTGTTGAGGTGTCAGAGGAGAAAGGACTGACTGGTTGGAGATGACAGAAAGACAACGGAAGCTCAAACAAGCACTGGTTTCAACCAACCAGAACACCATCTCTGAACCACAACATGTTGAACCTTGAAGCAGATAGGCTACAGCAGCAGAAGACCATAACAGTTGTCTCTCCTGTCAGCTACGAGCAGGAAACGTAGGCTGCAATTCACACAGGATCATCAGAACGGGACCAGAAGAGACTGGAAAATGTTTCCTGGTCTGATGAGTCACGATTTCAGCTGCGACATTCAGATGGTCGGGTCAGGATGGACCAAAATGTCTGTGGAATGTTTGACACAAAGAATTAAGGCAGTTCTGAAGACAAAAGGGGGTCCAACCTGCTGCTCGTGTAACTTAGTGAACTTAGTATTGGCTGGCGAGAGTATAGGTCCAGTCCACGTGGGCACACGACAGTTGCATAAGAGTTGTGCAAATATTTTTGCAGTGATTTAATCACAAAATGTCTTAAATATGTTCTTTTTTTGTGTGTGCAAATTTTACAAGGCTTAAGGTTAGGGTGCCATAGTTCTCTCACATAGTTTGCACTTTCCGACTCTCTGAAGCAAAGTTGAGGAGGGTTTGAAATAACTTGTGACAGCTGCAGGGCTACAGGACATTACATTGTAACGCCAGGAAAATTGAGAAACCTCGCAAATGTTTCGAGACAATCTGGAAAACTTTCTTGCAAATTTGTAGCCAACAGTTCCAGTTCAGTGAGATGCTAGCTTAAACAATTCCACCTTAGAGTTGCGTTTAAAAGCCTTACTGTTTCTCAGTTCAGCATTGTGGATTCAAAATAGATGAATCACTAATACACATAAGAAAGACAGGACATCTGAGACAATCTGAACTTCAAACCACAATGAATGACTGAATCAGTGAGGACCTGTTCAAATGTTACACTCTGTTCCCGTCAAAATAAAACAATGAAAACCAAATTAGGATGGAGTGGGAAAATTAGCTCTATTTACAAAATGATTGAAGGATGATTACGAGTAATGGGATATAAATTAGAGTGAAGTTATAGAGTCAATATTTACAAATGTAGTATTTTTGGTCAGCATACATTAGAAGCAGGTCCAAACAAAACAAACCAAAAGTAAAGACACAGGATCTTTTTTCACTGCCCCTCTCATTTACAATGAAATGGGAGATATGTTAGCATTAAACACCAAAAAGCATGCCTAGATCACAGTCACACACACTTGACTAAAAGCCAATCACATCCTGCCAAAAAAGAGAGCTTGTGTTGTGTGTCCTGTTTCTAAAATCGAGTAAATGCGTGGGAGATTCTACCATAGAGCTTGTTTTCAATCCATGTGGAGGGGAGGGTTCGAGGGAGAGGGGTGTTATTACAGTCCACTAGTGGGGTGTCCTCTTCGGAGAGGGCATCGTCATACAGCAGGGCATCAGCAGGAGTGGACGCCGCCAGGTCCAAGTAATCCTGACAAGTGCAGACATGAATGTGATTAATACAGGAGGGGAGAAGCCAGAGCAAGCTAAAGGTCAGAGACATCCAGTCTACAGAATTCTGCACCTCCAGGCCCAGAAATGTTTCACCTAATGAAATTCACTAACTCTTTTTTGAAAACAATGAAGACTGGTGCATTCTGGGATGCCTGGATTCCCTGTCTCATTAGATGTGTTCATCTTTAGCCTCGCTTTAAGAGCAAAAGCTCAGAGATCACACCACACGGTAACATTTTAGCTTAGCTTTCCAAACACTACTTACAACTGCACATAAACAGGTTGATTAATATCTCTCCTTTATTTATTTCCTGAACAACATATCTCAGTGTCACCATACCCGACTTTTCACCATCATCCTTTCCAGTTCTTTGCTGATGTCTGAGAACGTCGGTCTCTTGTCTGATTCTTGCTTCCAGCATCGGAGCATGAGGTTATACCTGCAGAGCAAAGGGTTTCACAGAAGGTGACACAGGAATCATTATATCTCCCCCTAAACAGCACATTCACACAGCAGACTGGAAGCTCGATACAGCACTAAAGAGAAATGACTGGATGCCAGAGTGGACATCATGAAGTAAAGAGTACAGCTCACATTTCCTCAGAGCAGTTCTCTGGCCTCTCCATCCTGTAACCAGTCTTAAGGAGGTTAAACAGGCGTTCAGGAGCAATACCAGGGTATGGATTTCCTCCCAGTGTTACGATCTCCCACAGCAGCACACCAAAAGACCAGCTGAAAGAAAATCAAGGAAAGAATTCTCAGTGGCTCCCATCAAATTACCAGATTTTCATCCTCTAAAGTTTACCGTCTAACTTTAGCTAATTGTTTATCAAAGGGCATCAGTCTATGCTATGCTGTTCCCTTTACATTTGTAATTGTACTCACACGTCACTTTGTGTTGTATAAATGTGATCAAACAAGGACTCTATAGCCATCCATTTAACAGGTATACGGCCCTGGTGAAAAGACAAAGGCTGTTAGGTTTTCATTCAACAAATAAACTGTTAGTCTGTTTAGACATTTTTTTTTACCTTGCTTCTCTTAACATATGAATCCTCTTCATAAACATCTCTTGAAAGGCCGAAGTCAGAAATCTTCATCTTTCGTCCTTCAGCTACAAGGACGTTTCGTGCTGCAAGGTCTCTGTGAACAAGCTGTCAAATCAAAAAGTAATTTAAGCGCCCTACAACACTCACAGAACCAACAAAAACTAACAACTAACAGACACACTGATAGTGTTTAGTAAGTAAGTAAGTAAGTAAAGTTTATTTATATAGCACCTTTCACAGAAAAAATCACAAAATGCTTCACAGAAAACAGAATCAAACATGATAAAACAAATAAAATTAATAAAACAAACAAAATATCATTACAAATCAAAATCATTAAACAACAACAAGAGAACACAAAAGAGTTATTTAAAAGCAGTTTTGAATAATTGGGTCTTCAACTGCTTTTTAAAGGAGTCCAGACTGTCTATACAGCGTAAAACTAAAGGAAGGTCATTCCAAAGTCGCGGTGCAACAGACTGGAAGGAGCAATCACCTCGACTTTTAAATCTGGTCCTTGGAACTGTTAGGAGATTCTGGTCTGTGGACCTGAGAGCTCGGGTTGGAGCGTACGGCTTTCTCATTTCAGTAACATAAAGAGGAGCTTGACCATGTAGGGCCCTGAAAGTTAGAGTCAGGATTTTAAAATGAACTCTACATTTAACAGGTAACCAGTGCAGAGACTTCAGAATAGGAGTGATGTGATCTTTTCTGTTTGCTCCAGTGAGGAGCCTCGCTGCAGAATTCTGGACCAGCTGAAGGCGGTCAAGGGCTTTTTGGTTCAAACATGTGAAAAGTGTGTTACAGTAATCTAGACGGGAGGAGATAAAAGCATGAAGAACCATTTCCAGTTCAGGTTTTGACACCAACTTTCTCAGTTTGGAAATATTTCTCAGATGATAAAAACAGTTTCTGACCAGCTGTTTTGAGTGACCTTCAAGAGACATTGATTGGTCGAAAATAAGACCCAGATTCCTCAGGTTTGACTTTACAGCAGAACTTAAATGTCCAATATGTTGGCTGATCAGAGGGACCATCCTATCAGGGGCAACAATCAGACATTCAGTCTTTTCAGGGTTTAACTGAAGGAAGTTCTTTTCTAACCAGTTAGTAATAGCTGACAGACACTCCAGTAGTTCAGACAGTTTGTAGAACTCTGAGTCCTTGAAGGAGCAGTACAGCTGAATGTCATCTGCATAAAGGTGGTAGGAGACATTGTGACATCTACTAATGATCTGTCCAAGAGGATGGATATATAGTAAAAACAGGAGTGGACCCAGAACAGAGCCTTGGGGTACCCCACAGAACAGATCTGTAGTATCTGACATGATGTTGTTTATATGGACACTGAAACAGTGATCTCTGAACAGTCTAAAACTGTTCCAGAGATCCCCACCAAGTCACGGAGTCTGTTCACTAAGGTGCTGTGATCAACAGTGTCAAAAGCTGCAGAAAGGTCCAACAAAACTAAGACTGTAAACTCCCCGGAGTCTGCTGCCATCATAATGTCACTGGATACTTTGAGTAAAGCTGTTTCTGTTGAATGTTTTTTACGGAAACCAGATTGGAATTTATCAAAAATGTTGTGTTGTTCCAGAAAAGAGACCAGCTGATCAGTCACAACTCTTTCTAAGAGTTTAGAGATATAGCTCAGTTTGGAAATGGGCCTGTAGTTATTTGGCTGAGAGGAGTCCAGACTGGGTTTTTTAAGGATGGGTTCAATAACAGCGTGTTTAAAGATGGAGGGGACAGAGCCGGTTTGGAGGGATAGATTGATAAAATCAACAATGCATGGGCCAACTAGGTCAAAAGCCTTAAGAAGCAAAGAGGTTGGGAGAATATCAACTGGGCTTGAAGATTGTTTCATGTTTTTAAGAATGAGACAGATGTTCTGAAAATGAACAGGTGTGAAGAAGGACCAGGTATGGGAAGGAGGAGGGTGGATGGGAGAACAGGGAGCAGATGGAGGTGAGAAACCTGACCTGATGTTTCTAATTTTGTTCTCAAAGAATGAAAGGAAGTTGTTACAATCAGACCTTGAGAACACAGGGATTTGGGGCGTTTTAGGTGAAACTATCTGATTGATCGTGTCAAACAGAACTTTGGAGTTTTTATTTGAGGAAATTAGTTGAGAGAAGTAAACGGCTCTGGAGTTTTTAACCATTTCATTTAAAGATGTTATCAATTCCTTAAAGTGCCCATGACTCCATATTTAAATCACTTTATATTAAACAGGTGTAATCTTTGATGCCTCTAGATTAGCGTTGCACCATTATAACTCAAAATACGCTGTAATTATTTCCTAACGAGCAACTCAGAGATCAGAAGAAAGCGCCGCCTTCCGGTTCTGCTGGGTTTCTCCTTATTTGGCAGCCTGACACTTCTGCTGCAGCAGGGGGCAGTGCCGTCGCGTGAAAGAGAAACGAAACTGAAACTAAACACTACACGGTCTATGGGCAATGGCGGCGGCACTGCCTCGCTCCAGTTGTCGTGAACGTGCATGTGGGCGGAGAATTTACCATATAAGCAAGTCCGGATCACTATGACCTCATAGCAGGCTGGAGTGAAAAAAACTGTTTGAAACCTGGGTCTGAAATCTGGAAGAGCTTCTCACTGGCTGGACTAGGAGACAGATGGACGCCATTTTTTGCTCTTTCAGGCAGGTTTAAGGTGAGAACTCAACGTTGCAACATGATAGATAAGTCAGAAAACATGGAAACCGATGTCATGGGCACTTTAAGGTACAGTCGGTGAATTTCCATTTTTGTTGATTTCCAAAGCCTCTCAGCTTTACGGCATGTCCTTCTGAGATTATAAATATGTTCGTTCATCCAGGGACTGTTCCTTCTATGAGATACTGTTTGTTTGACTGGAGCTACTTTATCTAAGATAGTAGAACACTGCTGATTAAATGACTGGATGAAGGAGTTTGCATCTTCACCATGAACTAAGCTTCTATCAAACATTACAGAAAAACCATCAACTGCTGACTGATTAATGATGCGTCTTTCTGAACTCAGTTTGTGAGGGACAGGATCAACGTTAGACTGAATCTTAAAGAAAACACAGCTGTGGTCACTCACATGAACCTCCTCAACATGTAACTGGCTGATGTTTAGACCCAGAGAGAAGACTAGATCCAAAGTGTGACCCATATTATGGATTGGTCCTGATACATGCCGTACAAAGTTAAAAGAATCAGTGATGGATAAGAAATCAGCTGCTGTGTTACACTCAGGGTTATCAATGTGGAAGTTAAAGTCACCCAGAATTAAAACCTTTTCCAGCTTAATCATGGATGATAAGAAATCTGAAAATTCAGAGAGAAAAGGGCCTGCTGGTCCAGGAGGTCGGTAAATTAAAACACAGTAAAATACATCTTGTAACCCTACTTTGATGATCTGACATTCAAAAGTAGTGAAACAGCCACTGTTGATTAGACTACAGGCATGTTTGTCCTTAAAGACCACAGCGAGACCTCCACCACGGCGTGAGGGGCATGGTGTGGTAAACACAGAGCAACCTGGAGGACAGATTTCATTAGAATGGACAAAGTTACCATCTTGTTCCCATGTTTCAACTAGAAAAAAGAAGTCTAGGCCCTGCTGGGTGAAAAGGTCATTTAAGATAAAGGATTTGTTAGAAATGGATCTGGCATTCAACAGGGCACACTGAACTGAAGGATGCAGGTCATTTTTCTTCTTTGTTACTTGGAGATGGATGGGTCGTAAACACCTGTTGAGTTTCCGGGCTCTCTGATCAGAGTGATTAGGGCAGCGGGTTGATAAATGGACTGGAATAGGAAAATGTTCTGGTTTGGGAGCCGAGGAGGAAACTGTGGGGACAGAGACTCTGGGAAGAGACCTAGATGATGGTTGAATTTGTGGTGGACTGTAGGGGGCAACGGCGTTTGGAGTGGTGGTGAGACCGAAGGCTGCAGAAGGTGTAGATGACTCGGATGTAAACAGTCATGTCTGTGTAGAGGAGTCCACCATAGATATACATCTATAGGACTGCACAGCGTACTTGATGTTAGCGGTCAGCATGAGTGAGCCAAGTCGGTTTGGGTGAACACCATCTCGCCTAAAAAAGGAAAAACGCTTCCAAAACAGATTAAAGTTGTCGATATAGCCAATATTGAGGGACCTGCAGGCAGACTGAAGCCAGGTGTGGAGAGAGAGGAGACGGCTGAAACTTTCATCTCCACGAGAAACTGTGGAAATTGGCGTCGAAGACGTCGAACATCTTCCTTAAGGACAGCGATCTTTCTATTTGCTTTAAGGAGCATAGATTCATCATTGTGAGGAAGAAGAAGTGGTAGCAGCGACATGCAGATACCTTCAAGGCTACAGCTGCAGCGGAGCGTTCTCTGCCGGATCTGAGTTTAGTCTGTTAAAAGTCCTTTAGAGATCCAAAAATTCCCCAAAAATAATATAATCCAGTGTAATCCAACATCAGTGACAAAGGGGTGAGTTTTCCCCAAGAAATTAAGCCACAAAAGCCACAAAATTAGACCAGACCATTAGACAGTTTAGGTCTTTTAATTTAACCGCAACCCTAACCCTAACCCTAAGAGTGGAGCCAAAGTTCTTTTTGCTTCAGCCTACTCATGGTTTGTATATGGGTGCACTCATTTCAAAATTGATTTCAAATAGTTAATGAATTACCTTCATTTCAGCCAGATACTGCATGCCTCTGGAAATCTGCCATGCAAAGGAGATCAGGTCTCCCATGGTGAGAGCTCTGTCGTCCGGGTTCTCCAGGTAGCTGGAGTTTCGGTTTGCATCCCGACCCATGTAGCTCGGGCCAACTTTCCGGCTCTCACGCAGGAAATTACGAAGTGACCCATACTTGGCATACTCAACGATGAGATACAATGGACCTATTGAGAGAGACGGAGCACTTAGAGTGTTTGTACCACACCACCCCTAATAGAGGAAGTTAAAAGGCCTTACCGTCCTGACTGCATGCTCCATACATCTTTATGACGTGTGGGTGGTTGACTTGTTTCAGCAAAGTGAATTCTGACAGAAGGTCACGCAGTTCACTGTGAGAAGCGTTTTCTGAAACAGAGAAAAGCAGTACGGTGTAATGACGAAGCCATTCATCCCTCCAGACATTCACTCATCGTATATCCTCAACATTTCCTGGCTTGTCTGGCTAGTTTTACCTTTAAGCATTTTCACAGCCACTGTGGTGTAACCAGCTTTTCCCTTCAGTCTGAAAGCTGTTGCTTTGACAACTTTCCCAAACTCTCCTTCTCCTAAAGTCTTGCCAAGTACAAGATTTTTACGTGGAAACTCCCATTTTGGATCCTCCTGTTGAAACATAATGATATTTAGATCCTCACAGTATTCTACGTACTACACAGAGAAGATAATAGTCTGTTTGTGGCCAAAAAAAAGCTTACAGGTATTTTAAAGGTGTCGGTCTCAATAGATTCTTGTGAGCCTCGGCGGACGTTGTTGGCTGGAAAGCTGATGGGATAGACTTGAGCTGGCCGACGGAAAGTCATCTCAGCCGATGCTATCGGGGGCTTGGGTGAGCTCTTGTTGTACAGACGGATCAGGTACGAGGACAGGATGATGAAAACAACGAAGCAGAGGAGCAGGGAGCTGGCAAAGATGGTCTTACACATCTCGTCACATATCACCACGTCTAGAGGAGAACATGTGACACTTTAACAGCTATTTCTATAGAAATGACTACAGTCATGGGACTGAGAAAGTCCATCCCCCTTTAGTTCTAGGGGTATAACTGTATAACAGTCTAGAAAGTGCTCTATAAGCCATTTAACATTTAAAAAGAAAAGACATTTGTTTAAGAAGCTTATTTCACATAATATTTGAGTCATTTCTGTCAAGTTACCCTCGATATCTTCCTTCTCACAGAAGCAATTTCTAGACAAGCAGTAGCAGGTTCCATGGCAGGCTTTAATACCAATCCCACTAATGCCTCGTTCAAAGCCTCCGATTACATCACTCGCTGCAGAGAAAAATAAAATATGAACTTAATCAATCAATAATGCAGAATACAGAGTGATCTTACTTTACATATACAGTAATACTCAATGTGCTGGGATGCATTATGTTGTTTAAGCCAAAGCGTGTTGGCCTTACTTGTACAGTCCTGTGGACATATTGACATATCTTTGCTTTCCACCGCATCGCAAAAGCTATCTGGACACGTTCGCAAGTCAGGGGAGCACGTCGAATAGTTTTCAGATATTCCTGAAATTTAAACATACAAATGAAAAAGAACTTGATCAGACAACATGTGTTACATGGAATGAATTGAACATCAGAACAACACAGGGGTGGTTTGCTGCCTTTTTTCATTTAGCAATGACAGGATGCTAAAAGCATCGTTTTTACTAAATAAAAATAAAACCAGTTCTTTCTGACTTTGATTAACAAAATAATGTTTGGCTCTAGTGGATTATTGTGAGGATCATAATTACTTAGTGCAGTTAAAATTTTCCAAAAATACAAATGAGTAGATTTGATTTGTTCTAAAGTGTTTGTTTATTAAAAATTACCTTTATCGATGCCTTGCCTCCACTGACAGGTCCCTGTTGTTGCTCCCAGGCCTCGGGCGGACTCACACTCTTTTTGTTGTCTGTTTTCTGCACAAGACAACAACGGCTGGCTCTTCTGCTCTGCCATATTTACTGTGTACAAACAGCCAGATGGACATTTAGGCAAATCTTTAAAAACATTTTTAAAAGTCAAAGCAAAATGTTAGTAGAAATATGTAACATCACGACATCGTCACACTCAGTTGAACATTTAATTCTAAAATTTGCAAAAATGATCAAACTTAAACTGTGATTGTGTAGAAACCATAAAAGCCAGTTTAAAAAAGTAATGTTAAACTTTCCAAGACCCATTTAAACTTCCTTTTTGCTAATTCTGTTTACATCATGATGTACCAGCACCAACAGGAAAATTGCATTATTTGTAAATGTCTTGCTTTATAGCGCTTTTCGAAGTCAATGAACTAACAAAGCAGTGCTATATTTCTGATGAAACCGTATGTTTAGATGCTCTCCGGGTGTTAGCTTTACCTTCACCATCTAGTATAATTTGGATCTGAGTGCTGGCCTCTTGCTGTGTGAGCCCCTCCTGAGCTACAACGATGTACTGCAGGTCCTGGCAGCTGGGGCTGCGTAGTGCCTCGGAGTTGTTCACGTATAGCAGTCCCCACTTTCCATCTGGGGCCTGAGTGACGCTTATGGCGGCGTAGCATGACAGCGAGTCCGCTGACATGTTTTTATCTGGCACCTCCAGCTGGTATGTTACACTGAAGCCATCAAACTGCAGGCAGTTCTCCACACAAATGCTGCCAACCTGACATGAGAGGGAACAAGAAGTTAAGTTAAAATGTAATCTTAGTAACAGATTGGTTCTGACCGAGTGGAGCAGACTATCCTACCCATTAAAGAGACAATGGTTAAGGGTTAAGTAAAGTATTCACAAGTACCTTTGTATAAACTGAAGCTTTGCGTGACAGTGTGAATTTGTGTGTGACGTTGGCAAAGTGGATGTGGACCGGTAAGATGGTGACGTTAAAGCGCAGCGACACAGTTCCTTCTAGACCAGGATAGGTGGTGTCGTTGACCTGGTAGTCCAGAGACACGCTACGATTCTCCGTCACATACAGGTTTTTCTTCAAGACTAGCTCTGGAATCAAAGGAAAGATTATAAAAAAAGAATGTTTTTATCTTAAAAAATCAAACAGTTCTGTTTTAGTGACTTGTGAGTTACTCACGGTAGTCACGGACTGACTCTCGAACGCCACCATGAGCAGACTTCCTCTCATTGAAGTTGCTTCTTATGTCAAATGTTTCCTTTATCCAGGTGTCATTGTTGAGCAAAGTCTCCACATACCTATTGTGACTTTGGTCCTTGGGAAAACTGGTGGTTAAATCCCTGTCGAACACAAACAAGGTGCCAAAAGTTGCACCCTGAAAAAAACAGAAAAAGTTAGAAATCTGAGTCTTAATGTGATCAAATTCTGCTCCCTTCAAAATATGGTTCCCACCTGTGTCCGATTGAAGCTGATGACGACATCTGCTGAACCGGTTCCGTTCACATAGGGCGCATTATCATCCTCGTCGTCCACAAAAACGTCTAGCGACGTTTTCACTTTGGTGATGATGGTTTCCCTTCGGACTGTGCAAACGATTAGTAGTCGGTAGCACTCGACTTCCTCTCTGTCCAATGGGGCGGTCACCACCAGCTCCGTGGTGTTCCCATCAACTGCAAATGGCGCTGAGATTTCTGTAGATAATAGCAAACAATTTAATTGCTTGTAAATCCAACTTTGCATGAAAAAAAGAACATTATTTGAGTAGATAAAGGTGTTTCACCTGATTCCACGTTGTAAGAGATGGTGTAGTTTGGGCAGACGCTGAGTCTGGGGAGTCGTCGGAGTTGCCGGATGGCCCCAGGGAACCTGTTTTCCATGATGTGGGGGCTGGATGTATCCCTGGGTGGGAAGCAAAGGTCCTTCATATCGGTCTGAGCACAGTGCGGCATTGAGGCGTTGATGAAGTTCACGTAGATTTGAGCTGATTTTCTGAAGATGCATTGGGACCTCTTTGTAAATCCATTTGAAACCATAACTTGAAAAGACAGCTTTTTTTCCAACCAGGAATTAGGATCTGAGGGCCGCCAAAACAAAGACATCAGGCATTTTAATCTGAGACAGTGCTCTACTTGAAGGCATAGCTCTTCTCTGAGTATATAATTAGATTTCCATACTGATGACAAAGACCTGAACTTGTCCTTAGTATGGAAAGAGCGTAAAAGTCAAAAAGTTGACTCTCTTTAGCTTGTAACCAACTCACCCAGTGAGGCAAAGTCTGTCTCCTCCAGGGTTTTGTTCAGGAATAGTTCTCCAGTATTGATGTTCATGTAGAACCAGGAGGTGTAGCGTTGTTTTCTGCCACACAGAGTGAAATGTGGCCGCTCAGAGTCATTGTCCAGCAGAGCGTGGACCTGAACAACCAGTGTTCTCGCCGGCTGGCCAACGTACACCGTCTCAGTGTACTCTCTCTGAGGGAAGTACAGACCCGCCACTCCTAAAGGGAAGACATTCAAAAAGAAAGTCAGTGCTAAAGAGCTGGAGCATGAGTGATTACAAGGAAACTGTTAAAGAAATTTAGGTCATTCTGAAGTCTGTGTGAGCGTTTAGCTTCCTGAAAGCTAGCTCAGCATCCAGTCTCGTTCATAAAAATAGGATGCTAAAAACAATTATGGAAAATGCAATCATTTGGATCATCTACAAATATACACAAGCCCATAATGTAGTCATATTCGTATGTTTTGAGGTGACAGACATTTGAGGGATTAAAAAACGACAAATATAAAACAGTAAAATCAGTATAAGACCATGTCTGAGATGCTCTGACAAAATCTTTCTGTTCCATGTGCTCCCTTTAGCCTCAGTTTGGGCAAATAAAGAGGAGTTCTGATCAGACAGATCAACTACTGGCTAGTCTGAGTGGGATCACGACTCTAGACATGGCAAATTTATTAAACAAGGCCATTAATGTAACCCTAACAATACAATAGAGACCTCAGAGGTCAAAGTTTCACAGAACTCATGATGTATTTTCTCTCTTTATCATTATTTTTAACCCTTATTCGTTCAGTTCAGGGGTCGCTGAGATTAAGAATCTCTTTTCCAAGGTAGACCCATTTAGATTGAACTGAAGCGTATAGTCACTTTCAAATTTTGACTTCAAACCGAGGCCATTCTGGAAGCTACCAATGGCAAATAATAAAGTAATAATTTATAACTTTTACACAGAAAGTCACATCCAACATTGCAAAAACTTTTTCATGCTGTTTTTTCCCGTTTCCTTCTTTGAATAATCTTTTATTTTTCTTGTTAGAGGAAATTAAAAGCAGGGATCAGATGACACTTATTACCCAATTTTTTTCTTGTGGTCAATAACGTGGTTTCCTGTTCTCCTTGTGTTCACCTTCAGAAGCTTATTTACAAGGGATAACATGATACGGCTGAGAAATGAATCATTACCTGCCAGCATGTGCGTGTGTGTGTGTGTGTGTGTGTGTGTGTGTGTGTGTGTGTGTTGAGTAATCCATAAAGCACTAAAGCAGGCTGAGTGTTTTACAGGAAAATGGAGATGTGTTCCTCTTGTAATTATATCCTTGTTATGTTCCTTGTCGTAGGCAACCATTTAGGGAATGCACTAATGTCATTAGAAGAAAGCAAAACTAGATTTTCTATTTCTGTTGGTGCAGTTGAGGCCTCAGCTCTGGTTTCAGGCATTGATTTAATTTGGCCAGGCTCAGATGACAGGAGGCCAAGCTGATGGATAAAATGTGACCGTCCTTCCTGAAGGATGGAGATACGCTCAACGACGCTGCTGACCTTCTTAATTAAAAGTGTTCCTGAGGCGAAAAACAAACAAACATCAGGCCACTTGTTTGTTAAACCTACAGGAGAGGAAAGAATTGGTTTCATGATTGATAATGTTTTAGGGATGATTTATTATCTCAATTGAATCACAGCCATCTACAGAAAAAAGCTTGAAAAATATCAGCTGGGTGACTTAAAAGGCAAGGCAAGACTTAAAAAAATATGCAATAGCATAAGCAAAACTCTATTAGAATTTTTTGGGGCACATTTTTAAAAAATCCTTTAAAAGAAATTTTAAAATTCTTGTTCTGTTTGTCCGTCTGTCCATATTCAGTTCCTAAACAATCCACTAGAGGGCGCTTTAATCCCACTAAAACAGGCTCTGCTCCTCCTAAATTCTGTTTTATACATGAAACATGTGTTAGTAAAACTTTACTGGTTCTAAATGATAATTCTTATTTAATTTTATTGAAAACAAAACTTCAGTTTTTCACTTTGTTCAAATTAAATTAATAAATAAGACCTATGTAATCATGGGAAATTGCACCAAGTCATAAATTGGATCCAGCAGATGACAGCAGCCCTATAAATAAAACCAGAAGCTCCAATGTGTTAACCGGTTAGAGCTGAACAGTTTGTGCAGGGAAGGCTTGGCCGGACCCCCTGCAACACAATTTGTTTATATCATTCAAAATTCAATTTCTTTCCAGGATGGATGCCAATGGAAAGAAAGTCGTTTATATCAAAACTAATTAATTAGATGGATCCAGCAGGCCTCCTTGTGCAAACAGCATCTTCAGTTTGTGAAGCCATGATTTTGCAAAAGAAACACGGTGCATTGCTTTCTCTTACTGATGCATAAGAATGACATGAATACAGTCAACCTGTACGTTTGTGTGGACGATGATGTAAAATAAAAGGTGTAGACATCTTTTAGGAGCAAGTTCAAAACATTCTCTTTGTGGATTTTGAAGATATATAAGAATAAAAAATGTTTTAATGTTTTTCCTTGGCTTGAATTAGAACAAAGTGCAAACAATTATGTCATAAAATGACGTATTACATCAGTAATCTCCTATAAAACTGATGCTGACGTTCCACATGCAGCACTGGGGTTTTTTAAGGATTTTGCAAACAAAACAATGTTTGAACAGGAGGGCTTATGTACTCATATCTGTTTATGGCAAATCTTTTAGACTTTAGACTTACTTTTATTGTCATTCAACAATTTCACTCGTGTCACGTATAAAACGAAGACATCAGACATACGAGTTGCCTCTTATCCATTATCATAAAATTTACCTAATTGTCAATTTAAAATCCGAAATATCAAGAATTAAAAAAATATAAAAATATTTAAAAACAGACATGCACATAACAGTCAACACATGATATAGTCCATTTACCACTATATTGCCTCAAAAACATACAAACAAAATGGTAAAACAAAAACAAAACAACACAACTAATATAACACTGAAAAAGTATTTGTTCTATTACAGATTTCTTATATTTATTTTGTATTTCAAACTTAAAAGTTTCAGATCTGCAAACAAACTTCATTATCAGACTAAGATAACCTGACTAAATACAAAATGCAGTTTTCAAAAGATGACTGAATTCATTAAAGAAAAAAAGATATCCAAACCAATCCGACCCTATGTGAAAAAGTACCCCCCCCTTGTGAAATCCTAAATTATTAACCATATTATTTGGAAAGCTGAGTTCAGTTCCATTAGCCCAGAGGAAGGCAATCCTGGTCCTTGAGGGCCACCGTCCTGCATGTTTTAGGTGTTTCTCTGCATAAACACACCTGATCTGAATTAGTGGTTGATTGAGAAGCCACACAGAGTAGATAATTCAACATTTAAATCAGGTGTGTTGACGCATGGAAACCTCTAAAACCTGCTGGATACTGACCCTCAGGGACCAGGATTGCCCACTTCTGCACTAACCACACCCAGACCTGTTTACTGCCAGATCTGTAGAATTAGGACATCACCAAAGAAATACAAGAATAAAACAACATTTAAAGTTAAGGTTGAGATCAGAGGTCATGATTCACCAATACAAAGAGATGAAAAGAAAAACACAGAGATCTGACTCACATTTACCAAATAACATTTTGATGTTTCCAAAGACTTTTGGAAAATTTTATGTGGACTCAACAGACAAAAGTGCAATTTTCTGAAAGGTGTGCATCTGAAACCAACACTGCATTAAGACACCAACAGCCAGACATGGTGGTGGTAGTGTGATGGTCTGAGGCTGCTTCAGCACTTGGATGAATTGCTGTTTTTGATGAATTCTGCTGCCTAAATCCTGAGGGAGAATATCTGACCTTTGACAGGTCGTTCATGTTGGAAAACCCTCCAGTGTGGCTGAATTATAACAATTCTGTAAAAAAGAGTGGAACAAAAATTCCTCCACAGCAACTTAAGAGACGCACTGGATTATAACTCTATGAGTGTTAAAACCAGTTATTAAGTTAAGGAGTCACTTACTTTTTCACATAGGGCCAGGTTGAGCTTATAGTCCAATAAATGACCTCATCATGTACTCAGGTTATCTTTATTATATAAAACAAGAAGAAACGTATTTTTTCACAGCACTTCTCCTTCTGGCTGCTGTTGATGATTACAATTGTTTTTATCTCTGCGTATATTTATGTGTCGTCCTGTTTTAACAGCAACTGAACAAAAGAGCTCACCACACAATCAGAAACCACATGCTCTGAACCGCATGGTGTCTAGAGCTGGTCGGGGCAGACTGAGCGGGACGCCCTCTACGAGTCGTCCCAGACAAAGGCAGGAACTCAATTACCTCGACGCGTGCTTCAGCTGACAGATTTACCAGCTATGAGCTCATGTGCTGGAACAGGCTTACTAATTCAGTGCTCAATGAAACAAAACATCCTCGGCAAGATCAGGAAAAAAAAGACCCAATCCAGGTGTTGTCTGGTTTCAACATGCCCAAGGTGAATGTGAGCTTCATCTGTTCCTGCAATCTTATTGGAAAATCTGTGTATCTGGCAGCTGAAACAATCAATGACTGTACTAATCAACTGTTTCTCATTGATGAGACAGACATGGGGGAGCGCCGACGGCTGCATGTGTGTTATAACCTCTGTTACACACAATATACTGTAGTTGAACTGTTAAGGCATCTAGTGCATTGTCAGAATGTCTGGATGGGTTTTGCAGCCAGATGAACGATTTAGTATCTCAGTATTTTCATCTATTACAAAGCAGCTATGTCCTGAGTGATACAAACACAATAAATATTATAATCCATCTGAAATGATGCATTGAAATGGCTCTTTTCACAAATTTAATTAGCCAAAAAGCTGCACAGACTATTATTGATCAAAATGTTCAGTTTTCTGTGCCATTATGCACGATCACTTCCTCATATCCCACGATTCAGAAGCTACATTTAATACAATTACAACTGTGACGCTTTCAATCTCTAAACAACGAGATGAAACAAAGACAGAAGTCATTTCCTGTTGGGATGACACGGCCATCCAACTTTTCATCAGAGCAACATGATATTTGATCTGGAGCCAGTCAGACTCCAGGTACTCAGTTTACCATGATGCATACCATAACACAATAATCATTTACCTTGTAATGTAATCTAATTAGCCCTCAGAGAATACAAGAGAACACAAGAGCTGAGATTCAATGATTCATGTTCATCAGTCATCAAGAAATCTAATAGAATATCTCCCCTAGGGTTCGCTGTAAGAGCAAATTCAGTTTAAGGATTCCTCCAGGGGTGAGTGTGGCTTTAAAAGACTGACCAGTCATTAGACTTCTTTGATAAAACCATCAACCCCCAATGCAACGACACAAAGTTCAGAGAAGAAAACCAAAGGTAATACTTCCTGTAGTAAAATCAGAATAAGTTCATGTCCTTTAAAGGATTTTTTGTCATTTTGAAGTGTGTTTCTGTGTAAAAGTTGTCAATAATTACACTTTCCTGTTAAGTGGTAAATCCGCTCTGACACAGCAAGTCCCTCAGAGCCACCATTCTGTCTGCTGACGAGTTAATAAAACAACGACAAGAAAACCATTTCTGATGTCCAAAACTTTATATCCGTTTGTGCATTGTAATTTTTTAAACATTTAAACATTTCACATTTACACAGAATTCCTTGGTTAACCATTAAACTTAAATCCACAGCGTATTACAAGGCGGCCATCTTACCACCTACAGCTGACGTTCTGCTCTCTATAGTAGTAGATGGATGTAATCAACTTAACTAAAAATACTCTTAATTTGATGAATTAACGGATATACAAACGGTTTGCTTTCTTACAAACCTTATTATGTATAGGCTTGAGATAGAATACTTTCACAGTTTATGAGTTTCCCGGCCATTACCCATATATTTCACAGCCACGTCGCTGATGTTTATAACAAAGCAAACCGTTTAAAATGGGTTAAAATTGAGCAAGTTAGAGGTATTTAATAGTGCATGCACCATTGATAGAAAGGGGGCAGATGTCAGTGGTAAGATGGCCGCCGCTTTGCTACGTCAGGGTCCATTGGCAAACAGCGCGAGTAAGATATCTAGCCTTTATATATGATATCTATGCTGATCACTTCAAGCACTTCCTGTGTTTCTAAAAGAAAATAAGTTAAGCTAAATATGTCTTTATGTCATGATTATCTTTGTTCTGCTAGCATGACTTTACTGTGAGTTGGTGATTTACACCACGCATATGTAGCAATGTGTTAGTATCACTAGCACCTGTTAGCATAATGTAGCTAATATATATGTTAATGTTGTTGCCGTGTGTTAATAACACAGCACCAAGTAATCTGTTGTTGCTATGAGTGCTCTGTTTTTAATTCTAGGTTGGTTTTTGTACGGGGAAACAATGTAGTAGGATTATTCAGTAACTTGTAAAATGAGAAAACATTTAACATAATAAACTTGTGATCATGATGCCATATCGCACATTTGATGTATCCATGTCAGGAGGGATTCTCTTAATATTTTTGTTGAAATAATCATGCAGTGTGAAACTAACAACAGTTTCAAGGTTTGTAAAAATAACTTCAGCATGAAACACTGTAGAAATTTAGATACTAGAGCTGTTTTAAATGGTTGTAATTTGCTTTTGTACTGGTTGTGCTCGGGCTAGCTGTTAGCTCATCAGTCCTGTAGGCTGACAAAGTTCAGGAAGCTTCTACAACAGGTAAGATATTCATAAAGTGTACACAGAAACACACTTCAATATGTCAGAAACATCTCTTTAAGTCTCCAGGTAACTATTTATGATAAAAAGTGAGAAATACTTCCCTTTTGCTAACCATATCTACACAAAGAAAATCTTAAAACCAAAAGCAAACATCCATTTATTTCTTAAAATGGCTTTGATGCCTGGTAAGGGTGAATTTATTTGTCATATCTATAATATGATGACTCACAGATTTAATATTTACCATCCTGATAAATAGAAATGATCACATATCCCACATTTAAAGCTAACAAGATCATAATAAGCAGAGCTACAAATAAACAAATGAAAAACATGATGATTATGAATGAGGAACAGGATTGTACGAACAAAATAAGAAGAAAACCTGTTGAGTGGATAACTCTTAATCATAGCAGCATCCTGCTTTATTAATATAACATTTGATGTAAATTGTAAATTCAGTTTCAACAAAAGGAGATTGTGGCTGATCTACCTGAAAAACTGAACGTTAAGTTTCATTGATTTTTTCCACTGGAAGGTGACAGAAAAATGATATCAGTAAAAAGGACAAATTAAAGAAATGATGTGCCAAGAGCCAAAGGGATAATAATAATAATAAAAGTAAAAATGGGCTGATTTGTTTAAAGAAACTAGAAAAAAAGGTAATTTTATGGCCCCTGCAGGGTCACATAGACCACGTGCCAACAAGGAGCAGAGCTTCTTCATTGTTTCAGTCGTTGTTGCAAGTTTTGGGTCAAACACAGCGAGCGCGGCATGCAGGCGACTGGAAAATAACTTGTCAAAACCCGTGTGAAACCAGGGACTAAATGGCCCCGGGGCAAGATTTCAATCAATGTCCTTGTCCTTTCACTCCAGCAAATTAGATTCTACCCATGCATGAGAGGGAGTGTGACCCTGAACTGACTAGAGGATCAGACGCGATGCTTTGACAGGTAGGAGCGGCATCCACACAGCACAACACTGAGCCAAACATTTTAAACAATACTACAAAATCCGCACAAAAATAACAATTGATAAATGAATCCGACAATTCTATTTTTATACCTGCTCAATTATTAAAAACACACACTATACAGTATATTTCAAATTATTTCAGCATAAAATGTTGAGCTATATCTTCGATTTAAACTCATCAAGATGGCAAAACCAGAAAAATAAAACAACATTCTGCATCCACAGGCAACACAACAGAAGCTTTACTAAATTACAAAATGTAATAAAGACCTAAATCAAATAGAAGCAAGTATCAAATTAGATTTTTTTTGTCTGATCTTTCTCAAAAAGAGCTGATGAAAATGATCATATAAAGAGAGGAGCAGCTGACGGGGCTGTAAACCTCCTCTTGGGAGGAAGAGGAGGAGGAGGAGGTCATCTCTGAGACAGGGTTTCACAGGTCAGAGAGCAACGCAGGGTCAGAGATACTGTAGCAAGGTCAGAGCAGGAGACAAACAGATCGATTCTTTTATGTGAAAACATCTGTGGCTGCTCTCGGGGAAGTGATGGATATCAGAGATGGTCACAGATTGGTTAATTTCTGTATGGATCTCCACCTGGTTTAGTCACACAGATTACAACTGAGCTAAAACTAACATTTTTTATTGATGCAAATCCACTTTATAACACATCTTCAGCCTTTTAAACCACTCAAATCAAATCAAGCCCGTTTCTGGAAAAATTAAATCAATCAAAAGCCATTTCAGAAGGTCCTTCAGATAATCAACAACGCCTATCACACACACAAATCTTAGAAAACTCTTGATTGAACAAAAACACTTACTGGTTCTTATATATAACCACTATCAGGAAAAAAAAACCCCATCTAAACCACATTAAAATTGTCTACCTAAATAAAAACAGAGACAGGTTTTTACCATATGTCTTGAACAGATGTGTGTTCAACACAAACTCACAGCTGTGTTTAAAATGTTTCTCTAATCTTCTCTAATAGTAGGAGCCGACTGCCAATTTCCTTTCTTTGATGACCTCAGCAAGACACACCAAACTGTTCAAGACCATAGAATCCAGAACACATCCTGCTGCAAGTGAAACTTATTTAAATCCCTTATTTGTCTAAGAAACAATCAGAAAGTCATTTATTTTAACCGTTTAAAGCCTGATACACTAATAAAAGTCAGAAAATTATCAATTTATTTGAAATGATTATTGAAAAACAATCATGTTATAACTATGTATATATTATATACTTATGTAATAATTAAAAATGCACCCTAAAAAAGGTAAAATTGCAGGTAAATCTAAAAAAATCATAAATAATTCTATAGCTTTGTTACATATCTCAGGAAGTGAAACTCATAGATTCATTACACACAGTGAAATATTTCAAACCATTATTCTCTGTAATCTTGATGATTATGGCTACAAATGATAAAAATTATGAAAATCATGACGATCAAAATTACAAAAAATAAAGACCTATGGTATTTCACTCTGTGTTTAATGAATTCAGAAATCAATGACGAAAATATTCAACTTTTTCCACGATATTCAAATGAGATTTATATTTGAATACAGCAGGTCTTTGAGGAAAGTACTAATCCTGTTAGAGCATCAGAGCTCATAGCAACAAGAAAATATTCCATTTGGCATTACATGGTGAAAATGATCATATTTAACTGGTGTGGACTGAAAACAGTTGTCTCGTTTGGTGAAATCATCAGTCTGGGTAAAAGCAGCACATGTGATCAATATGATGTCATCTCACAGGAAGTTTTGGCCTGTCCTGCAGTCGGATCACTGTGTGCACTTGTAAAACAGGCAATATTTTCCTAAAGAAAACAAACAGCCAGTGTTTGCCCAGAGATAGGAGCAGCTGCTGCACACCTGCCTGCAGCTCGCCTCTTCTCCTCCCTGAGCCAGTGTGGGTCTTTTGTTGCAACAAGCGGGCAGGTGACGAGCGCCGCAGTTAGGAAGGGTGTAGATCTCAGCTCCCGTTTAATTTCCATCACTGCCTTGATGTATAAAATCCAACTACTAATCACACTTCTTAGTTTGGATCAGCAGAAATGATGGCTTCAGTGACAGAAACACATCAAAACAAGTAACCTGTATATGATCATCTTTTGGATGAGTGTACTTTTAAAGCACTCATATTCAATATACTAAAAGCATCTATATGTGGAAAAATAAGCATTAAATCTTAAAAGATTAATAAATCATCAGGAAACTGCTCCTGTGGGAGATTACGCACCTCTTTATTAGTAGCTCTGCTTTTACTGACATCCAATATAGGCTCATTCACGAGGACACATTTTACGCATATTTCCAATATTTAAATTTTTACCTCTTTATCCCTGATTAAAATTATGACATCAACTTCTTTTAAGACAAGCTTAAATGAATTCCACAAAATCTTTGAAGCATCACATTCTCTGCTTGCTGATATTTGCACAGTCCTGAGCCATGAGCGACACTTTAAATATAGACTTCATGAGGGGACAGTGTTGGTACAGCTGGGCTGTGGGATTGTGAATGGGATTATAATATTATGATATGAGGCTGCATCCATTCTGCTGCAGGGCCAAAAACAGCCAGTGCTCAATGCAAGTCCTCCACAATAAAACAGGGATGACTTTGTGCCAGTTTCAGGTTACTGTACTTCTTGGAAAGGTGCATTAAAAAAATCATCCAGCTTACAAAATGCTTTTAGCAAAGCAATTTAGTTTGACCCATGAACAGTCAGGTTGGACTGCAGGTCCACTGGGAGCAGCCCAGAAAGCATAAAGTGATCAGTTTGGAACGGATTTGAGAAATTTAAATCAGAAATCAGAAAAAGTGATGAGGATGGTTGACTGACAGGGAAGAAAAATAAACAACATGATGCTTTTAACAAAACCTGCTGCTGCCAATATAGGCTTTAAAGGAGCAGAAACACATCAGAAATGTTGTTTACGAGAGTTTGATATGATTTTAAAATTGTTTGGATACAAATCTTTCACTTTCTCTCATTTTAAAGTAGTACAACATCGAGTATTTAAACATCTTTGTGCTATTTCACCTCGTTCCTTTAATCACAGTAGAATGATGATGGACCTCACCTCCGAACAGCAGCAGCAGCAGCTGCTGCAGCGCAGCGACGTTTCCCCGAGAGAAACCGCAACTTGACTCCATATTAGCGAACCATGAGGGAAAGTTTCACAGTGAAAAAACACACGGGTATCCCAAAAGTTCCTCTCAAATTAGACAATTAAAAAAAAAAGACTATAAAACCGATTAAATACGCACAAAAGCGATTTTTAAAGGAGTGCGCGTCCTGCGTCCAGGCAGCTCAGTTGGAGTCGGTGTCCCACAGACGGGCTGCTACTGGGCTGACTGATCAGAGGGGGAGGAGGGGGAGGAGGAGGAGGAGAGGGGGGTTTGCTGCTCCACCGATCTCTGCCCCGCTGCTTCCGCAGCAGCAGGTAGCTCAGCATCTACAGGAAATGTAGGAGCATCATTTATCCACAGGCCAGTCATCTCATTACCACCCTGCAGGAGGCGGGGCCGCTGGGGGCTTAATCATTATCTTAAGATGTGTTGGAGTATGGGGCGCTGATAATAAAATGAGACATTCAAAAAATTGTTTGTTGTAACATTTTTATGTGGGCTGTAAATATAATAAAAATATTATAAACATTCCGCACTCTATTATGAGGAGCTAGACGTGACAAATGTTTACTGTTAAAATAGAAAATATGGAAAATTTGCTTTAAAAATGTAATTATTAAATATATTAAACCAAATCAAGGCAGTTATCATAAAGTTGTAGGAGTGATTGAGAAGGGGGGTGCTATTTTAGATTTTGCTGATTCATTTAAAAATATATTTATATAGTTTTATTAGCAAAGTAATCATGTACACTGTTAAAAATAGTAAGTCAGTTCAACTTAGAAACGAAAGTTCACCGGCTGCCTTAAAATTTTGATTCAATTCAACTTAAACAAACACTTTCTTTCAACTCTAAATGTCAAGTTGTACAAATATCATAAATTATAACCATACATTGTTTTAACTTAAAATTGTTAGTTGAAACAACAAATCCTGTTAGCTTAGCCATTTTAAAAAAAATCGAAAAATCAGTTTATCTTGTTCAACATCCACCCGTCCATTTTCTGTAACCTCTTCATCCTCCACAGAGGGTCGTGGGGGAGCTGGTGCCTATCTCCAGGGGTCAGGGGGTGAGAGGTGGGGGACACCCTGGATGGGTTGCCAGTTCATTGCAAGGCCACACAGAGACAAACAATCAGTCACACACCCACTCACACCTAAGGACAAATTACTAAATCAATTAGCCAGATAGTCATGTTTTTGGTCTATGGGAGGAAACCGGAGTACCTGGAGAGAACACATGCAAACTCCACGCAGAGAGGCTGCAGTGCCGGGACGCGAACCCACAACCTCCTTGATGCAAGGCAACAGTGCTAACCAACTGCGCCATCATGCAGTCCCTTGTTGAACATACATACAACATATATATATACTACTTATATGGTATCACCAATAATCCTACTCCTCCAAACCTGCCAAATTTCACAGATTAAAAAAAAAAATCTATAACTTGCAAATTTAAGTTGACTGAATGAGAAAAATGTAACAATTTGTCAGAATAACTCATAAATTTAAGTTTTTCTGATCAAAACACAAAAAAGCAAGTTTAACAAGCAAAACTTAACTAGGCAAGTTGAGTGAACTTATAAAGATAGATTGAAACAACTTTTTGAGGCTATGATTTTTTACAGTGTATGAGATCATATAAGAGTGATTTCTATTCAGTAATGTAGGCAATAATAATAATAAGGTTAGGTTAACTCAGTATCTTTTTATACATTTTATTGCAAAACAATAATGTATGCAGGGTAAATTCATCATGCTATATATATATATATATATATATATATATATATATATATATATATATATATATATATATATATATATATATATATATATATATAAAATCAAACACTGCATATCTATTGAATCCTGGTTCTGGTATCTACTGATACGTGTTGGGTGTGTTGGTATTGTTTAACCCCTTGTTTGTTTCCTGTGTCTTTGTGTTGGTCCCATTGATATACATAGAAATATCTGAATTCAACATACAGTTGAAGCTGGAACAGGATGTGTCGCCCCCTAGTGGCTGACTGCAGAACAAGCCCCCTTAATGTAAACAAATGTGGCTAACATGTGTTGACTGAGTGATCAGATACATTATTTCTGTGCTTCATCCCAGAACAGCTATATAAATGGATGTTTCTTCACATCTGACGTACAGGTTCATGTAAATGTTTTGTTTTGGTTTTTTTGCACATCAAAAACCTCAAACAAAACCCGAGTCGACTCATTGTGGCTGAGTGGATCTGCTCCAACACTGGGAGACCTTTGCCCTCCTCAGATGAGGCTGAGGTCAACGTCTGGGATCCCTGGTTAATGCAGAGTGATGCATCGCTGCAGCCTCAGGCCTTTGGGACACCAGTCACTCATACAGTGGCTGTCCAATCAATGTCTTAGAGCAGGAATAAAGATGGTGGAGCCTCTCTGTAGGTTCCAACTAAAGCAATAATTTTGAAATAATTATAAAATACTTTTGCTGAATCATGGAAGAGTTTGTGTACTGTCATTATGTGACAGTAGACAACAAGCCGGCATGGGCAAAGCTGGAATAAAATTTCCATTTGAGGAAAAGGCACCATGAGAATCAATAGAAACAAGGACATGACACATACAGCCTCAATGATACTTTCTGTAGAGGTCTTTGCTTGTTTTTGGTTATCCAAGATAATCAGTTTAGAGTAAAACTTCAGCTGAAACTTCAAAGTTTTAGTTGTTTTGACCTTTGATCAACCAACCTGGCCCTATGTGGAAAAAATAATTACCCCTCTTGTTAGATCCTGAAATAACAGTGGAAAGCTGAGTTAAGTTCCATTAGACACACCCAGGTCTGATTTAGACCTGGTCTATCATGCTCCATGCTTTAACTTTTTGGGAGGTGTGTCCTGTTACATCTAAAGTAAAACCAGCACTACATGTCAGAACATCAGTCAAACATGGTGGTGGTGGAGTGATGGTCCTGGGCTGCTTGCTGTAACTAGTATAACCAGGAACGCTGCTCTCTACCAGAGAATCCTGAAGAAAAACGTTTCAATCTGCAATTCTTTTTCACAGTGCTGCAAGCTTTATGATCGCATGTAAATGAAAGATATCTTTAGACATTTGTGATGATTTTATTGATTTTATTTTCCTCTTATAGAAGTAGCAGCTATGATTTTCCATTACTGGTGCAGTCATTTGGAAAAGCAATTAAAAACCTAAGTCTTGTTCAAGGAAGCCGGATGCTCCTACTGGGATTCAGACGACTCCTTTTCAGAAGACCGAAACCTCCGCAGCTTGTTAGAGGATGTTTTTACAGCTTCTGAGGAGTGTGTAATAAGATATCTGTCAGGAAGAGGAGTATGATGTTTGATTTAATAAATATGGTCATTTCATCATGACACACACACACACCACCTGACCTGTTAAGTTGATTAAGTCACTGAGCTAAACTGGCATTTATGTAGAAACAGTCTCATCATCCTATAAGTGGCTCGCTTTAAGTGTGAAATATGTAAGAATGTAAAACATCATAAAGGCTGACTACTTAAATCAGGGTTCATCTGATGAATTTAGTTAATTTTCCTGATTTTTAATGCAGTGAGTGCAAGAAGTGTCAGCCCCATTAACAACACTCTTTGTGAGCTGTGCATCTTGACCCCTATTAAAGTCTTGTCACTTGGACAGCAGATGGCACACACACACACACACACACACACACACACACACACACACACACACACACACACACACACACACACACACACACACACACACACACACACACACACACACACACACACACACACACACACTGATACAAAGAGAAAGAGGAGGAGTGGCCATGGCAACAGACTCATAATGGCTAGCAGTGTGTAGTGGAATCACTTGGCCTAATTTGTTAAGTACCACATCAGTATATCTAATTTATTCGGTCTATTTTGTGCACAAAATGTGCCACGACATAAATCAAGAGATGGACACGCTGACATTTTGTTTAGAGATGAACTGGCGGTATAATGGTTTTTATGGGAGGTTTCATTTTCATTTATGACTTTTCCTCTGCCTAGAACTCCTCCAGTTATCGGACACATTAAATAAATGCAGTTTTATTCATTCTCACACACACTATAGGTAGATCATTTAAGCTACAGATAACAGAGGTGGTTTAAAACTCCCACAGATGTTAGGATACTTTAGCATATATCAGCTTATCCATCAGTTTTCTGATTTTAAGCTCTGAGAGGAAACCGGAGCACCTGTAGAAACAAGCAGACTCCACAGCTGAGAATCAATCCAGGACCTTCTTGCTGTGAGGTGTCAGCTTGTTTTTAACAATAAAATAGATTAGAGTTGCTACAAAACAAAAGCAGGGCATGTTACATATCATCCTGCTTCTTATATTTTGAGGAAAAACTTCTTCCTGTAGAGCAAGTAGGCGATGAGCACCCACAGAGCGGTTCCCCACAGGTTCTGCAGCAGCAGTTCCCAGTGACTTTCCAGGATACGCATCTCCCAGCTAAAAGGAAAGTAGGAACCAAGGAGAGAGTGGCCAACATACACAAAGATGGAGTTTGTTCCTGCAGGGAAAAAAAGAGGAAAAATAATATGCTGAATTAGCTTTAATGCAAAGCATTTGTATTTTTTAAACAGGTGTTGTTTTTGTAACTAGGGACTCTCTTTTCCTGTTGCTGACAAATCAACTATTTATGGGCTGAAGAAAGAAGAAAAACTAGAGGCATTTTCTTTACCCTCTAATAATAAGACACCAATAACTGTTTTCCTATTTTTGCATTTGTTTTATTCCTACATGTCAGTGATTTGTTTTACCAGTACCGTCCTCTTCTTTTTAGATTGCAGATTGTTTCAAACTTAGCGGCTGTAGAGTGCTTAAATCTGAGAAGAAACCAGCGTCTGGTGGAAAGATTTAACTCCCCAGGTTGGTCCTGATCAGCTTGACAGAGAAACAGTTTCTGGATGTGACAGCAGAAACACGAGTAATGCACACAGCATCACCTGGGACACGAGGACGGACGGGAAGCTGCTAACGTATTGGACCATCCTAATTACTGCAGGACAGTAAAAGACAGGCAGGCAAGACCTGTGAGTGTGTTTGTTATTGAACTGTCTCATGAATGAAACCATAAGCATGTAACCATTGGACGTTCATCTAACTGATTAAATGTTTGTGTCAACCTGATTCAAGATGTCTGCCACAACTGACAGTTTTATAGATATTTAGCTCAAATTTGGTGTCATAGCGGTTAAGAGTCATCCCCATCGCGTACTCCAATCACTCACATTTTGCTAAATTTTCTTTTCATTTAAGTAAAAAATAAAACATGTTATGTAAAAACAGACTTTTTTTATAAGGAGTGCTGTATTTGTTCATAAATTAATCATACCTGGGTATATAAAGGGTTGGCCGCCCCACCAGCCCTTGATGTCAATGACAAAGTACATGACTCCAAGCAACAGGAAGGAGAAAGAGCCCATACACAACACATAGGACAACGACCTGGAGAAAAATATCAATATATTTTCACATCATTTACTCAAAAAGGTCATTTCTAAAGTCCTGTTTGTTTGTTATGAACAAGAGTGTAGATTTAAATTCTATTAGTTTATCCTGACAGCACCGGTTCACAACTAACGTCACCTCAGGGGACAGATAAGCAACCAGTTCTAGTTCATTTCCAGTTACATGATTCAGAACAAATAGTATAATCAGATCCAGTAGATCATAAGAAAAGTGTCTGTCTAAGGAAGCCACCATTGCATCAAATCTTCTCTTTGATGCTGTTCCCCATCCCTGAGCAGCCTGTAGCCATGTGGCACTCACCAAGCTGTTCTTGGATATGGAGTTCCTCAGGGAGGACGTCGGTAGCATTCCCCATGGCTGCGTTCTGAGGCTAAACTGTGAGCGAATCTACTCACTTGAGAAGCAACCCCACACATGAGTATTCCCAGGAATCAAAAAGGGGATTCGGTCTGTGTCTGATTGATTTCTTGGAGAAAAATGACTTTTTTGATGCCTTTCTTGACACCAGGACGTCCTCCAAAAGTCGATGCAGATGCTTTCACCACTGATCCTTCATAACATTCTGAATTGATGTAAACTTCCATCATAAAAACTGAGGCATCAAACTTTCTGACAATAAATTAAAAAAACTTTTGATCACAGCTGTACACTCAATCCTCTTTCTGCAGACAAAGATCTCAAACTGATCCTGGAAACTGAGTTTGGTTTAAAGGATCAGCTGTGGATCCCTACACGTGCCCCGTGGAGCCGTGCCAGCCCACCATGTCCCTGTCTGTTTCTAAGTGCAAGAATGTTTGATGAAAAACAATCTACTGTAAAATGGCTGCCTCACAGAGCCTCACTGCAGTGAGATTTTTTTAATGTCAGCTGAATTGGGGCCAAAAAAGGACTCTTGCCTGGCAGTTAATTACCTCTAGACATCCAGGCAGGGACTCGCACTCAAGAGCTCAATAACCTGTGCATGATGAACAGCCTATAAAAGCCAGACAGGTGCAGTAATAGCAAGGGATGAGCGCGGCATTAGCCGCGGGCCCCTGAGGAACATTGTGAGGAAGTTGCTTACACATCACAGATGTAATGGTATTCTTCCTGCTACAACGTTAAAATGATTCACGTCATTTTAAGGCGAATATAAGTGGGGGGTGGGACCCACTCAGAGATGTACATCTGAGATGCATCTCTTTTATTAGAAAAAATATTCTGTGTTTTTCCTCGCTATTCCCAAAAAACACATGATTAGAAAGCTGGTCAAATGTTTCTGGGATGAAGAAGATGCAGGATTCTGTCTCACTGGAAGAGTGATGATGTTGGGCAGCTGTATACTGTAACTGATCTGTTTCACTCTCCCAACAGCCAGAGTGATCATTTACAGTCAAAGCTGCCGTTAGAGGTAAGTAAACATGTGTTTTAGCAGCCTTGATTTGTGCCTATTGGAAGCCCATCCTTTTCTTTTGGAGGAGAAGTGGTTGGATTTAGAGGGTCAGAAAGCACTTACCAAAGGTTTTTATTGACAGGTATAAATCCTTCGTCTCGCGTGCACTTAGAAAGGATGGCTGCAGAGGCTCCCTGAGGGCAGAAATGAAACAGATTTCAAATCAATGGAGGACGATAAAGCAATACGTGTCAAGCTACTAAAATGTGAGGAAACAGATGGAGAGTCCTGCAGATTAACCAATTTTCTGAGAGTCAAACAGGCGAGGTGCACTGAAGGTTCGCAGGTGTTGGATGCCTGTATCTCTGCTTGTGTCTGATATCTTTAGAATACATTTCAACAAAACTTAGCTGCAACTATTAAGGTATGGAGTCAACCTGAAACAAGACATTAACCAACACAAAAACGGCTTCAGCTTAGTGAATTTTTACTTTGGTAAAATTTGACATGAATTTCAACATTTTAATAAACTGCAACTCCATGATCACTCATAAAAAGGAGTGAGTTTAAATCTCTAGTATGAAAAGTGGCAGTTGCTTTCCTTCAAGGAATGATAGACTTTTAATGTCTCTTTATGTGTTTTTATTCATATTTCAGAGAAAGTGTATTTAATCTGATGAGCTATACATCACCCAGAGGTTTTATCGTCTCATCTATTTACCACATGTGATTTAGGTACATAGAGAAGCGTTTTGTGCACCAGAGAGAAACCCAGAGCTGCGGATCAGAATTCAGACATGCTTGTTAGGTGGATATCCATCATGTGTATAGATGACAAAATCAATGGTGTGGAAATAGTCTAGCTGAGGCTGGATTGAGTCTCCAGGCTATGCAGGATGCAGGATGTGGGATGGGGCTGGTATGTGGGGCAATCGCTCAATTTCAATCTTGCACGCTTGGAGTCTGATCGTTGAACTTTAATTAACTGAGGCTGTTGTTTATTATGAAGATGCATGGCTACCCTGATATCTTTTTGCCCACAGAAATCAACAAACAGAAAAACCCAACTTATAGTTCAGGCTCCCAGCATCCCGCACTTCTTTGTGGACTCGCTGTGGTTGAAGCGCGATCCGGTGTTTGAGCATGTGGGTTGTAAAGCCCTCTCCTTCAAACTTGTTAATAATAAAAACACATGTCTAAAAACCAGAAGCAGCCTCCAATGTGAGAAAAACTACCAGAAAAGTCAACATGAAGAGCAGGACAAAAGCTAGAATTAATTAGGTTTTCAAGCAAGGAAACAAAACGATTTAATACTGAAAATCAAAGCAGGGTTATACATGCCAAAGACTTAAATGAGGCTTTAATCTTTTGTAGTTTTTACTCAATTATGAAATCTATAATGTCAGTCTGATAAAGAGGACTTCGCCTTGCCCAAAACACTCAGATTTTCATACACCCTTTGGATTATTTTAAATTCATTTGGAGTCAAATGAATAAAAGACAAGTTATTAACCAGATTAGAGATCTCAGTGCTTTTTCATTGTTAGCAGCTGGAATAAATCTTTATTTGTCTGTTAGCAAAACCACAGGATGGATTTTAATTAAGCTTGGCTGTAAAGCAGCCAGTTTCACAGAAAGTTTAATTTGGTGTTTGAGTGCAGTCCACAGCTTGTTTTGCTTCTTTCATCAGGTCATTTAGTTCATGTCGAGATACTTTTAAAATTCTGTAGAAGTAATTATCATGCAGAGATGGTTGTGGAAACTTTTCTTGAGTGTTAAAACTTTGCTTGCGTTAAAATCTAAACAATGCCCCTGAGGAGAAATGATGGAACCTAGCAGGTTCATTCAAGATGGCTGCCAATGCTCTTATTAACTAAACTAAATTTAAATGAAACATTTAGTGAAATTATTCTAACATACTAGATTTTATTACCCATGATACATTGAGCCAGGGCTCTGTAATTATGATAATTTTCCAGATGCAGGATCACTGCAAGTCACTAAGTTTAAGTGAAAGCTCCATGTATGAAATATAAAAACCATAACCTGTTTGTGTTTTTGAGGGAACATGTTATTTAAGTTTTGAATCTGTATTTTAAACATGTAAGTTTTGAAAACATCAGTAGCTACATCCATGAAGGTCCTGGCTCACAGACGTTGATTCTAACAGGCAAAACAATGTTGAGAAAATCTAGATTATGTTGAATTTCTATTCCAGGATTTTAAGCTCTATTATTGATTATCTAAAAAAACACAGCGTTTACATCATGCATTAACTGGTGCACAGTGACAACAGCTGTAAAACAACAAAACCTTATATTTATTTGTATCCTCGCGTGTTTATTTATCATCCTTGCCTCGAGGAGAAGCCAAATAAATCTAATTTATTTCACCTCCTTTCTGTAACTCAGTGCGCAATGATAATCAATAAGATCCAATGCCTGGAGACAGAACAGATTTGTCATTGAGGAATTGAGGTTAAAGACAACAACAGAACTTGTGTTGGTTCTTGCGAAGACAGGAATTTATGCAGCTTCACAAACTATTCTGTTTTTTTTATAACTCAGATGTCATTTGTTAGATTTTAAAAGGAAAAAGCTTAGGACAAACATGAATGTAAGGAGATGGTTGCATTCAACCCAAAGCAGAGCTTAGTCTAAACCAGTCACAAGAATAAATAAATAGTTTTTAGTTTATGTGAATGGAAATTGCAGTAAAATTTAATGAAAACATCTCTCAGGAAAAGCTCCAACAACCTGCACCAGGTTCAGCTCAGGACCTTCAACATGAGACACCCACACAGAGGAACTTCACACAACTCCAAATGCCCCCTAGTGGCTGGTTCCAGTAAAGTCCCACTCCCTCTTAACCAGACAGCATCCTGACACAATAAATAAAAGTTATCAACACCAGCACTGATACTGTGAAGCCACCATGCATTACTCTGCACATTGCATTCTGGGAATTTGGGGCCTGCATCATTTAACCATCTTGTTATTTTTTCATTCAAACCTGATCACTGATTCAAGTTTATTTATTCAGGCTTTAGTTAGTTATACAGATCAAAGGCTCTCTCAAGGTATAGATCTTTGAGTATAGATTCCCACTTTCCCAGAATGCAATTTGGTACACCTTTGCTTCTTTCTTTATGTTTCTTTATATGAAACACATATACTTAAATACTGTCAGATGGCAAAATGAACAAACGGGTCATAAATACCCTACTGCTAATGTGAGCCCAGTTTAAAAGTTATTTTAAATTTAAATTTCTCTTTGTTGTTGTGTTTTGCACAACAAATTTACTTCAAAGACACAAATATAAAATGACAGAGTTATTATGAATCCAATTATTTGACCCATGCACGTTTCAAACAGGCAAAACAAGGCTGGACCTAGTCTCTGAGGCTTGAATATCCACTAAAAAGCATACAAATACACACATCAATCATTCTTTTTCCTACAGCTAAAGTCTATTCCTCCCCTTTTGCACAGTTTGCTTTCAAAGGCCAGCTGATGCAGACAGCTCCTCCATCTCCATCATCACTCCCGTAGTGGTCACAGGGCTGACAGCCTCAGCAACAAGCCTTCTCAACCCATTTGACAACCAAAACACATTTCTGCAGCATTAAGAGAAAATACACAACAATCTTAGCTAAACACAGTTCTGCACAGCATGGATGGCCTTTTAAAGCTGTATTCTAGTTCAGTA
This sequence comes from Callopanchax toddi, assembly GCA_006937965.1. Taxonomy (NCBI): domain Eukaryota; kingdom Metazoa; phylum Chordata; class Actinopteri; order Cyprinodontiformes; family Nothobranchiidae; genus Callopanchax; species Callopanchax toddi. The sequence goes on along the minus strand of SSNR01000040.1, from coordinate 598,348 downwards.
GGAGCAGAATATCAGCCTCCTGTCCAAGGTTTGGAAATGCAAAACAAGGCATCTCATGTAACACTGGCCCTCTCCCTGGAGGGCCCCGTCCCCTTCTGAGCAAAACGAGGGCCAGCTTGGTGCTTTGGGGACCACCAAGAACGATAAGAAATCTAAAAGCATCCAAACAAATCTAACACTTCATCCTTAATTTGAAGCTTTTATCAGAATCTTTATCTTCTTTTTGACTTTATAAAACCGAGGCAGTGAATCACAGAACTCTACAAATCTAGAACCACATGTGAGGCACAAAGAAAGAGGCAGCAATGAGAGACGGTGCGTATCCCCCCGAGGTGCTGGATATCCATGTCTTCCCGGAAACACCGCCACACATGGATGTTGTTTAACAGCACTGAGATCACACACACATGCCTTCTGCTAAGTCCTGCTAATGACTCATCGCTAGAAAACACACTGTAGATTTCACCTGCAAGGCAAATCAAACACCCAAACCACGAATCAAAGAGGTGTGGCAGCATTTCAGGAAACTTGCTCCCTTAGTTTTATGTTTATTTATAGGATGAGAAAACCTCCACATACTAGGATGATGGTCCACACTAGGTAGCGACAGAGGACGTGGATGGTTTTTCTTCGGTAGAAAAGGATAATTTTCCCCGCCTGCAGAAAAACAGACAGACATCACAACCCATTCACACGTACAGTTAAAAGGAAGTCAAACACCCGGTGTTTTGCGGCGTTTGGCTGTTGGTAACCAAATAGTCCTGAGACGTGGCTGTCGATGGAGGCTTCCCTGGTGCGGCGGTCACATTTTGTCCTATCCCGTTGAGCCAGATGTGGCGTGTAAGTCAACCACACCGACTGATTAGTTTGGTGATGATGAATATGTTTCAGCTGAGAACATTAGCATGAACAAACACAGAGGAGGGCAGCGGACACCTGGCGTGTCATCTAAGACTCGCTGACTGAAGGGCTCAGAACTAAACACCCACCGGGAATTAAGCAATGTGGCTGCTGTGGCGAAGCAAGTTCCCACAGCACAAATAGGAATGAGCGTCCCTTTCAGAGTCTCAGGTCTAAAGACCAAACGCTCTCTCCTCACCTTCTGACGAGCTGCTGCCAATAAAGGAGGGCAGCTGTGTGCTTACAGTGAGCCCAGAAATGTTAATTCTTATTAAAGGCAAAAGTAAGCGTAGTCTCGCTGTCTTTTATGTGTGTTATTAACATTTTATTACAGGAAAATCAATATTTATAAACATCCACTGTGTATATTAATAGAAATAATATATCAAACAGGAAGAAACATCCTGAGCTGTAATGTGGCAACATGAGGGATTGTTGTCCAGATTTACATTAAGATGACAAAAACATTTATTTTAATTTTATTCTCTAGTTTCAGGTAATAAGCAACTGTAAAAGCATAAATGTGAATGAGGGTAAACATTCCGGCACTAAAAATTAGATAATTATTATCAAGATGTTGAAAAACTGTTAAAAATGATGTTTTTCAACTTATAAGTTCTCAAATCTAATTTATTTGCCCATATTTGAAAATGTGTGACTCCCTGAACAAATCCTGTTTCTTTCCTAATCAGACTCGGGTCACTTTTATCTGTAATCTGATTCTGTTTGTTAAAGCAAATGCAGTTTTTCATCCAACTTTTAGGTATGAGTGTGACAGATGTCTGAATTCTGGAGGAGGCAGGAAGGATCAAAAGTAAACTACATACCAAACAAGCTAGTCTGCATCACTTGGTCATAAATTGGCACCAATTGTACAACTTCAGGATTTATAATACTCTCAACTTAGCTGTTGACAGTTTCCACTATCCAGTTCAATGTTTAAACCACAGGAAAACCGAAGTGAAGGATTTATGATGTGAACCGACACTGGTTCTTCTTACTTAGCTTACCTGCATTCCCATAAATCCCATTACAATGGAATTGATTGTACCCAGAATCCCCTCTGGGTCAAAGGGCTGCACGGTCTGATACATTCCCTGGAAAAAAAGAAACACAACAACCAAAGTCCTCCTGCTCTCTTGTTTAGTGAAAACAATATTAGGTTAGGCGGTAATCCTTACTTTGCAGGTGGGGTATCTGTACATGTTATCGCCAAACATCCACTGATCGATGTATCCTGCTGCACCCCCAGTGCAGTTTGGGTAAAGACCATCGTCACCAATTCCACCAGCTCCCAAATACCCCCTTATGATAAACCAAAATATGACAAACAATTATAATCACAACAACAACCCAAATATACAAAAGGCCAGCTTTTAGCTCCATTTATAAACAATTAAAAAAGAGAGAAGTTACGCCAATAAAATCTAAGTCGTTTCTTTAAAGAAAAAGTTTGATCATTTGTGTTTCTACGCATAAGTTACAAAAAGGTATCATTTGAAATCGATAGCCTTCTGTTCAGCCCCAGTTTGGATAAATAGAAACAGGTCTTACAGAATTTTACACCACCATCAATTTAACATCACATTTACATGGAATTCTGGTTACTTGAAAGAGTAAACAGCAGCAGCAGATAAACGTAGCACTTCAGGTGCATTCAGGGGTCAAATCACACAGGAATGTCTTAATATTTCAGTTGAAATATTCATGCATGGTTTATATAATTGTGTTTCATGAGACTTGACCCCTGGATGCACCAGAAGTGCTCCATTTTGATGCTGCTGGTGATATTATCCTTGTAAATAGAATTCTGTGTAAACTGGTGGAGGTCTTAAGGATTGTAAAATAATGTTCTCATAAACTACAGTAAAATCTGGAGATTGGAGCTGTTTTAAGACAGGAGGAGTACACTGGTCTTGGTGGTCCTGTTGGATGTAAACTGTTTTTCCAAACTGAGGCCGTTCAGGAAGCAATCTACATTGGATAAGACTGACATAGAAACTCACCTCAAAGCGGCTGAGCTACAGCCTCACATTACAGGTTTTTTTTTAATCAATCAAATGTAAGAAATCAAAACAGAGGTGTGGTTAGCATAAAGGCTAGTTCATGAACTCTGAATCTGATGCCATTCAAGGTCACAAAAACTGAAGGAAAAATACAAAAAACAAAACAAAACTGAAGAAGACACAGAGCGAGGAAGATGGATCCTCTGCCTTCCCTCTTCTTTTTGCACATGACGCACTGAGAGTGGCTAATTATGCCATAGGAAGCATTCAACACAAACCCCTAAATCACAGTGGTTCATATAATACCTTCAACAAAAGGTGCACACCTCTCTTAGTGCACAACACCCCCAAAGTGGCTCAGGTAAAGACAAACGTCTGTGCAGTGCATTACAAAAATACCAGGCTCATTGGGTTAATGTGACTTAGGAGTGGGGGGGTTGGTTGGACCTACCTGGGGCAGTTGGGTACAGGCATGAGAAGAGTGATGCACAGCCACAGCGTCTCCAGCACGATGATAATTAGCCACTGTGGCCAATAAAAACAAATGTCCTGGGCTGAGTTCCTCCAGTGATACTGCAAACATAAAGGCTGTTCAGGTACAAAAACTTTATTTTTAAATGATTCTTTTAACATTAAACTTTGATTTGGTGCAAGTTTGATGATCGTTTTAATTAATTGGGGTAGCATATAGCTCAGTTGGTAGAGTGGCCATTCTGGCAACTGGAGGGTCACCGGTTCAATCCCAGCTCCAGCTGGGTTACATTGTCGTTGTGTCCTTGGGCAAGGCACTTCACCCACCTTGCCTGGTGGTGGTCAGATGGACATGGCGGGTGCTGGTGCATGACTTCCCCACCTCCATTTACAATCTTTTTAATTGTCAACAAGTTTAGTGACAGCAGTACTGATTACATGGAATAAATAAAAATGAAACCTTTAAATGACGATGTTATGGATTCATGCAGAAGAAAAAGAGTTTGACAAACTAACCAGGAGTGTGAATGAAATCCAGAATAAATTGGAATGCTGCCATCTCCAAATGTAAAAATATTTCAATAGTGCACATTATTACTAATTTATAAACCTTTTCTCCAAAGTTTTGTTGTATTACATTATTATTAGTACAATATTCCTGCTGCAAGGTCACACTGTTGATGTAAAAAATAAAGTGTTTTTATGAAATTATTAAAATAGCTTTTCAAAAAATAACAAATCCCTGGTATTTTCCTTTAGCAGATTCATAGGATGGTTGTATCATAATCTACTTACCTTGCTAACATGCTAAAGGTGATGAAAATAATAAATTTGACCACGTTTGTGGCTGAGCTGTTAAATAATCTACAGTCCAGGCTTAAAGTTTAAACATGCTGTCTCAAACTGGACCCCTCTATTGTCTTTGTCTCTTGTGTGTTTGGACTGCAGATGAAAGTGAACTTGACAGGAGTGCTCACCGCTCTCTCTGGGATTTCTGTCTGGCCCCAGAAAGTCTGCAGGAGAGACAGAACAAAGTAGGTGAAGCCCAGACGCTGCAGCACTCCAGGGATCCTTAGCCAGGTCCAGGACACTGGGACCAATCAGCAACACACAGTGTAAATGCTTACAACAGCACAAACTGCTCTGATATAGTCTGTTGAATTAAAGATATATACTGCATGAACTTACAGTCCACACACAGATATAAATATCTGATATTCTGCTGATAGGTTCTTTTTTCAGCCGTTCTGCTACTTTTATTAGTTCCTGCAGGAGGCTGATGAACAGCGAGGCTCAGAAATATGGGGCTCCAATTGTAAAACAACTAATAAAAATAACTAATACTATATTCAGATTGAGCTTGGTATATTTATCCTTTATTTTACATTTAGGTTAAACATTATTAATTGATTCTAAGTAATGTGTTTAAGTGACCATATTTATATGTGGATTTCAACATTTTCTTTGTATCTTTAAAACATTAAATACAAACTACCGGTATTTAGATTATTTGCTTATTTTTTTATACATGTAAACTTCATTTTAAATATTTAGTCTTAATTTTATACAATTAAATTTGATACTATTTTGATGTATATAAAATGCAGGCTTATCTTTATATATTCCAATTTCATTTAAATCATTTAGCCTTAAATTTATATATTTAAAATTGACTATAAATTAAGGCCTATTTTTTCACATGTTGATATTTCATTTCAAATGTTTAGTCCTAATATAATTTGATACTATTTAGATGTAACTTTATATATTTAAATTTTATTTAAAAAATTCTGTCTCATCCATATATTTTATTTTTATAATTTAGATTCATTTAAAATATTTAAATTTAATACTAAATGATATTACGTAAAGCTGATATATATATACATTTTTGATGTATGTACAATTGGAGCCCCATACAGAGAGGACATAGGAGTGTCAAGAATGTGGCAAGCTAATCAAAGATTCCCAGTTATCTCTCAAACTGGGACGATAGGATTGGCTGCTGGTTAAGTGATTGATGGTAATCTACACATTAGTTAATTGAAGTCCTCTTTGTCACACAAAGTGCTGTAAAACAATATGATCTCTATCATTGATCCCAGCAAATCAAATAAGAGGCGGAAATCTCTCCTTTCGCAGGAATAGAGGAAGCTTTTACTAATGACGCTTTAGTTAAGATTTTTTACAGTTTCTGCCCTCCTCACAAAACTGTAACCTAAATAATTAAAACTGGATGACTGAAGCATTATTTTATTGATCATCTTTTGTCTTTGAATGTTTGGAAACAACAAAACCCTGCTGTCTGCTTCCAGTGTCTGAGCACAGAGTATTAGATACAGTAATATTAACAGGAAGTCAGCTAAACTCTAAACTCTGGCAGTCAGTGATGGTTCTGAGAGTGTCCAGTCATTTGGGGGTGCTCCAAAGAGTTGGTGCTGAGAACGTATCACAGGTTGAAGAGATAGAGAAGTGGGTTCATGTGGACAGGTTATAAATAATTAATATAGCTCTTTGAACAACCTCAGTTTGGAGAAACAGAGTTTAATTCTGACCAGACAGAGCTAACAGTTCATCTCCATCATAGTATTAGCTAACGAGCCGTCCAGCCGTCTTTTGGACGACCTGTTTTCTAAAATGACAGCCTAAATCTTAAGGGACGGCTTTTAAATGTGATGGCAAAGTCGTCCTCATTTAGTGTGTAAGTAAAATGAAATCTGAATATCGCCAAAGCCGGTCGGCAAAAAGAAGTTCTACCGGAAATATGCAGAAGGGGTTTTCTAAATAGCAGGGAATCAACAGGCTGGCAATTTATACGCCCACTGTGATTGGCTCTCAGCACAGGAAGTTATTTGTTAGAAACTGTCTGATTGGTGGAACGCATCAACTTATGCCAGCTCTGTTTTGATCGACATTTAAACCAGCTTAATCACAGTCCAGTCCTTGGAAGATGTTGCTTCCAAATGAAGCAAAACGAAGAAAAATGACAGATTTCTACACAAGAAAGGTAAGCAGACATTATGAACCACTGACGTCCTCTGATCCGCTGTAACTCTCACCGTCACTCTCATGCTGCGTTCAAAATTTAAAGATGAAAAAATTTTACTTTAATTTTTGTATCAATTATTATACTTTGTGTTTCAGAAATGTACACGCTGAGGGTTGGGGGGGGGGCAGCGAAGGTGATGGACACCCACTTTCAAAGTTTCTGGCTAAGACACTGATCTCCATTGAGCCAGACACAAAGTGGATTTGTGTTGTCTTAAAACAACCTTATTCTCAAGATTTTAAAAGCAGTTCATGTGATCGATTAAAAAATATATCATTTTAACCTCAACACACTTCATCACTTTCACATGAAAAGTAATTCTGAGATAAATGGTGTCTAGAAGTTTGACATATTGTCCACACATTTCTGCTGTAAATAACTACAGAGTTCAATAAGTGACTAGTAGTGTAAAATATAGTTAGCATAATAATAGTTATTATTATAACAATATACATAAATTACATTACAATAAACCTTATAGTAGCAGTAATCCATTCTGTTACTAGAAATAAGACTAGCTGTTAGCCTATCAATCCTGCAAGAACTAATAGTCATTTCTCCAAACTGAGGCCATTCAGAGAGCAATCTGGTGAGATAATGACTGTTCATAAAAAACAAAAATTTTAAGTAGATTTCTTCAAAACTAAGCAATTTTTCACACCTTTGACTTCATCATCATCAGTCACTAGTTGTGAGCAAATTTAGAGTGATGATGATGAGTTTGTATCACAAGAGGTAAATGTATAGGCATCATTTGATTTTACTTGATCTTTTCATTATTTTTTATGTTTATCCTCTGAACATTCTGGCTTCTTCGAGTCAAGTCCAACTGAAACAGGACTGGAATTGGAGGTTTCATGTCTTGATTTTCAGTTGGTTTGACTGTTATTCGAACGTTTTACCACAGCAAGATTTATTTGAAGTGACTCATTGTTGGTGACAAAGGTTAACACGTTCTTCTTTTTCATCTGACATTGAAAGGGTTCAACATATCGAGCCGATGTGACTCCATTCTCTTATTAGATCAAACTGACTGAAGAGCCAAGGACGTCCTTGGAAACAGAGGGCGAAGCTGCTCTTTACGTCTGTGCTGTTCAGATCAGCTCCAGCAGCTGCAGGGAGCTGAAGGGTGTAACTCTATCTGTTTGTCATCCATTACCACAGCTTTTGTTTTTCATCCTCTGCTGTTAACTGCCCCTTGCATTTTGCTGGACTTTCAGAATGCACTCAACAACAACATTTTTGTTGACCCAGTTACTTTAGATATCCACACAAGACAGTCCATCACTAACCTTATCAGCTAAACTAATGCATGAGTGCACAATGAAATAGGGATTTTACAGAGAGGAATGTATTTTATGATTTTGTCAGACCTAAACCAGCAATATACAGTTTAAGAGAAACAAAAATAAATTAATTTTCATTCTTTACTTAAAAAGTATTTTTTAAGATATTAATTAAAACACCCTATGAAACCTGATGCATTAAAATTATAATCAGAATATGTTTAAACAACCTATATACTACTTATTATAATTACAACAGTTATTATGTTTTATTATGAAATTATAAAGCAATAGATATTAAATTGACTTGCCGCCTGCAATAATTAGATCCTCCACCAGAGGGCAGAAAAATGAAGTAGGTTTATGAGGAATGTTCCAATCTTGTTAAAAAGGTAGAGCTCATAGAAGCCCTGAAACACTGATATTAAGTAGGATACATTTGGCATTAAAGGGTTCACTTTACTCAGCAGGATGTGCATTACCAGCTTTCCTCACAGAAATTCAGTCATTGTTTGCTATGTAGGTGCATGATGTGTTTCACCTACATGGGCCATCCCTAGGAGAGTAGTTGAGAAAGCAGAAGCCAAGCATCATTAGCACAACTGTTCTCCAGGTGATTTTCCTCAGCAGCTGCAGGCGGGTAACTCCTCTCCTCTGCAGGGAGCTGATAGCCAAAACCACCGAAGTCCCAATTATAAACACAAACCTGGCAGCCACAACAGTACAGAGACACAGAGACATTCACATGTGTAATATTTATCTGGGGGATTATAAAACTGGAAACAGTTCATTTGTGCCAAACCTACCACGGCATCACGAGATCTGCTACTGTTAGACCTGCAACAAATTCAGAAACACACTGTGAATACATATCAATGAATGCACAGAAATATAAAGGGTCGAATTAAATGACAAAATGATTCCTTTGTCATTTTCTTTTTAAAAACGTATAGTTTATAACAATGTGCCCCTATTTGATAAGCAAAGGACAATCAATCCATCTTTGAAATAGTTTTTGCAAAGTTTGAATTGAAACCACCCCTAAGCATGTATTTGAAAAGAATTACAATCAAATATTAAAATATATTTAGTTCATCTTAAAAAAAATTTTACTGACAAAAAACAACCTTCAACTGTCTCCTTCAAGAAAAAAGGTTGCTAGACAACATAGCAAACGTATCCTTAGAGGTTGTTCTAATAACTTTTGGAAACGATTCTTATAGGGATTTTTCCAATTTAGGTATGACCAATTATCTTATCAATTATATAGCTTCTTGAATGGCCTCAGTTTGGAGAAAAAGTTTGCATTCTCCAGGACGAGTTATCAGGATGAGGAGCAGTTGGGTTGATTGAATGAGGAGCTGTAGAGGAGTCCCATAGGGAGACACAGGGAAGTAAACTGAGGTAAACTAAACTAATCTCAAAGGGGAACAGATCATGGTAAAGTTCCTGTCAGACTTCAGTTATAAACACATAAGAAAGGGGTACTCAGTAGGTGGCATGCAGGTCGAGCCTCCTATTTCTGGCCTTCAAGCCATACTGTTTTCTCTGAGCTGTCATAATTTAATAAAATCTGCTGCGAATCGGAGCAGCACCTCCTGCACAGCTCCAGGAAGAGGAGCTGCTGTTCTGTACAGGTCAGTGACACGCTTGGTTTCATATACTTTGATACAAAAGCTACAATTATTTTGTAAATCCTGTGTTTTGTGCTTTACTTAACCATTCCAAGGTGCATGTTCAAAAAACCAGTAGCCGCCTCCCCCATAATTTACAAACACCATGACTGTGAGAGCAAACCTGCAAAGATACAACAATGGTGAGTCAGCAATATAAGAAAGAGCTTCAATAAGATAAAGATTACATAAAAGAGTTATGGTTGCAAAATCAACAATACTTAGAGGTTTAGTTGTTCACATATTAACTTTGTTCTTTGCAGAGAAATGTACATAAATATTACAAAATTTAAATATGAAAATTTTAAATTACAACAAAGCAAGGTACATTAAGATTAAATAAAATAAAAAAACTAGATGAAACAGTGGCTAAAAGTGAGATTATAATTGAATAATAACCTATGAGTTGGAGTTAGAAGGGCCAGATGATGTGCTTTTTATTGTGTCACAACTCCAAAAGCTTGGTAATGCAATCTAAGCATTATGAATCACTTAGGAAATGAACACTTGTCCTTTGGATCTCCTCAGGCAGCTTTGCTGACTAAAGACTTTGTGCTTAATACATGATACACTTTATACTTTAGCACTGGCCAAGGCTGCTGGAACACAGCATGCATGATGGAGTGTTATACTGATTCAGAAATGGAAAAAAAAGGGTGTTTGTGTTGCACATCAGAAAACAGGCGGAGGGCCATTACACAGCACAAACCTGCAGGGGAATGCATGTGGTGCACCAAGGAATGAAATGCATTAATTTATGCTTTCATGTGGTTTTAAAAACATAATAAATTCATACAGAGTCTTTAGGAGACCATAATGAAATCAGAACAACCTTTAAGAATGAGAATATCTGATACAGAGCACTGTATCTACCTCTGCCTCCTCTTGTTTTTCCTGCCTGGATTCAATTAAGAGCTGCACTGAAGCCATTACGGCTCTTTTAGCCCCAACCTGCTGATATGAGATTTAAATCGGCCGCTATCATCTCCAAAGGGCTATTAAAGCAGAGTAAAGCCCCGGCGCACGTGTCTGTGTGCTCTCTCCCTCACAGGTATACACCCAGGCTATCTTTTAAAATTTGACAAACATATCCATTAGTTGCCATAGTAACACAGACAAAGGTTAAATCCCTCAGCCAGATGAGATCCAGTGAAAAATCTCTGTGATAGCACAGCTTATTGGTTGTGTTTTTAATTAAAACACCAGGATGTTTGATTTGAAATGAGAGCGCCATTATGCTGCAACATGTGCAGCAATAGAGGAAGATAATGAAATCAATGGGGGAAATTAACATTGTGCAGACCACGCCTATTAGGTAAGGTGAGATGGAGAAAAGGCTGGTCTGAAGTTGTTTGGCTGTAGTTCAATAAAGCTCTCAACCCACCCCCACCCCCATGAGGGGGAGGCTGTGAGGATCTGACACGTCAACGCTGTGGAGGAAAGTGGTATTATACTGGAGTGTAACTGGGAGTGGTTAGGCATAGTCTGGTCTTTTGCTCCAAAATCTTATTGTTCCACATAAAGGGACTTTTTAGAAAATTCAAAGCTTCTCAGTAAAAGTTATAAATATGAACTATTTTAGTTTAAAACAATGAGGATCAGCAAATCCAAATACAATGCTTGGTTGAGTTCTAACTCCAGATTAGAGGTGAGGTCCTACCTCTAGAGTTAAAGTATCTCAAGGCCTTGTTTACAAGTGATGGAAGGAGGAAGATAGACAGGTGGATCGGGGCGGCGTCTGCAGCGATGAGGATGCTGAAGCGGTCTGTTGTGGTGATGATGGAGCTGAGCTAGGAAGTGAAGCTACAGATTTAATGATAGATCTATGTTCCAATCCTCACCTATGGTCATCAAGCTTTAGGTAACGATGACCGAAAGAATGAAATTGCAGATACAAGTGGTCAAAATACATGTCCTCTGCAGGGAGGCTGAGCTCAGCCTTATGGGGATGGGGTGAGGAGCTCGGATATCAAGGAGGGATTCGGAGTAGAGCTGCTGCTCCTCCACAGAGGAGCTGCCTTTGGTTCAGGCATGTCCTGCCAGCAGGAGGCTCCTGGGTCAACCCAGGACACACTGGAGGAACTATATCTCTAGGCTGGCCTGGGAATGACCTGGTTTCCCCCAGAAAGAGCTGGTGGAGGTGGCTGGGAGGGGAGTGGATAGTTTTCAGTTTCCTTGCTGGGGCTGCTGCCCCTACAATCCAGACCTGAACAAGCGGAGAACAATTAATAAAAGTATCCTAAACATTGTGTTTCCCAAAGTTAGGGTCAGGACCCCAGTAAGGAAATGACTTTGCGTGAAATTTGTCTTTTAATTAGCGATACACTTCAGTCTCAGCTACTTTCTGATTAGAGGTTGGCTCATCTCTCCGGTCAGACATAAACAAACGTTCTTCAAACAGACGTTGTTCAGGAAGCTATCTAGGTAAGAATCACACAGAAACACATCAACAAAGCCCTTTAATAGATGTCCGAAGTCTTTATTTTGTCTAGCGTCAGTGTCTAAATTGAAGCCTGGCAGACGTTTTTCCAGATTCCTAATCAAGTTTGAGTTGTTCACATCCCAGTGAAGCTCTCCACAGCTTCACCAGTAGACTTAATTCATGTCTGGGAATGAGTATCTATAATTTATAGCTATTGGACTGAAGGGAGACTTGTCTTTCTGCAGCTGGTTACGACTCATTGATGGACACTTATTGCTTTCTGTTATTGGAATCATTGCACATGCATTATCAATTAAGAGGATCAGATTTATACTTGTCCCTGTTGCAAATGGATAGCTGCACTGTCTCACTGTGCAGTATTGAGTTACCAACTGTTCTGGTTAAATCAAGTACACGGACACTCAATATAGTCATAATAGATTATAACTTGAGTTGAAAAGAAGCCAAGTTTTTTATTGTCTAAACATCAGATGAAAACTTGGATCTTAGTCAAAATCAGAATGAGTAACCTGGTATTAAATGTAAATTCCAGTCCCTGGTTCTGCTGTAATAGTTGTCCCGTAACAACTGACAGTGTGATTTTTTAACAGTGAGGGAACTGGTGCAAGGCTTTTAGCAGTGTGGCACAAGATTAAAATCCAAATCCTTTTAGAAAAATTAACGTACACCCCATAACCCACATTTCTCTCTATATTATGTCAGAGGAGCCCAATTAATGATCAGAAAAAGCTTTCAGCTCAGAAGGAGAGCCTGTTGCCTTCAGAAATGTCTCAGGCTTTATGGCAGTTGACTGATGAGTCTGTTCTCTCTGGAAAGTTGTTACTCATCAGGATTATGGATCATAAGTCACAGGGCTGAATGGACACCTGCCCCGAGTCACAGTTTGATAAACTATCTTGCCAGGTTAGAGTTTCCAGTATCAACGCCTCGGAGCATCAATACGTGACAACTATCTGTTACCGTAAATCGACATTTTTAGCTGAAATATAAAGATCTCCACAATTAATTAAGACTTGAAGTGTGTTGTGAAGGACTCTCAGCTGCTACCTTGAATTTTAACTCAGTATCTGTAAAACTGACTGAGTTATAGACATATTTGTGTTAGCTATGATCAATTAGCTGTGGTGCCTATTAATTAATGATTATAAATCAGTTCCTTTTGATGAACAGGTACTTGAGCTCCTAGACTAGATGAAAGTGCTGTATTTTAAATTTAAGACGTCTCTTTAATGGTCTTTTCCTCCAGTCGTCCGCTGGATGTGATGCTGCATTTCCTCTCGCTCTCAGGTTTGACAGGAGATCTACGGCCATGTGGACGTGTGCTGATATGTCGGCGGTATTATTACATCAATTATTTGGCAAGGGGGAAGTCAAAGCCACACCAGCATCCTGTTTTCAGGGAGGCGTGCTTTGTGTCTACCCCCAGGCCACAATTAAGGCCAGCAGGGACCCCAGATTCAATCACATGCATCACTCCCTGTCCAACAAAAACACTCTGTTCCGAACCCGAGACGCAGTGATATCTGAAATCATGCCCAAAGCTATACCGCCTGATAACAAAAGCTTTGAGGGCGCACGTGGCCAGACTGTGACCCCTGTAATTATTCATTATGCAGGGCCTGTAGATTTTCATCATGCCTCAAAAAAGAATTACAGCATGTGAAAACACAGCATGTGGTGATAGACCGATAAACAAGATGGTTGTTGATGGCATACGTACCCTCGAAATGTGTCCAGAGAGAGCAGGCGCGATGACTTTGCTTTAACGGCATCGTGCACGGATTCACAACCGTCCTGCAAAAATGACATGCATGTAAACTGTGGGTCATTTAAGGTGGAACTGGATGCATTTAATGTTTTCCTACAAAGTTAGTTATCTGCTGCATGAAATGGTCAAATGTTTCTAATTAATCTGAGTGTCTATGAGTTTGATTATGCAACTCTGCCTAAAGTTCCAACATGCTTTTCAAAATTTAGGTGAAAATCAAGAACAAGAACAGCTGCAAACTGTCATTTTTTTAATCTTCCCCTCTCTTTCCCTCTTAATAAACCATATTTCTGTCTGTATGCACATATCATCTGCAAGTAGGTGCTCTTAAAGGGCAGCCCGGGTTCTCTTGTAACCAAGTCAAATTCCTGATTGGCAGGACGCTGCCTTTCTGGCCAATAAAGCTATTCTGATTCTGATTCTGATGTCATTAATCTAAGATTGTTCTGTTGAAAAAAAAAAACAACTGACTGTTTTACAGCAAAAGCTAAAACAATCTTTACACTATGTTGTGCTGAGAATGATGTGATACCCTTTCCAGCCACATCATCATCAAACATCTGGAAAAACCTGGACATGAATCAGGGTAAAAGAGTAAAAAGAAGTGGGCCAAGAACTCAACCTTGCGGTACACCCATGATGCACATCTCACCACTGATTTAAACAGCTGATAATTTATCCAGGAAAAAATATATTGATAGTTTCTGAATAGGAATATTACGATTGAATTGTATTACATATAATCTTTAAATATGGTTAATGATAAGACTATAAATATTATTAAATGTAAAATATGAATGGAAAGGATCAAAATGCTGCCTGGGTCAAGACGTCTCCTTCCTTCCCTTGTTTTCTCCCCTCTCTGATTCAGCGCTGCAGCGACTGGCCTGTTGCCCTCTCAGTTGGATTAGCCTGACTTGCTGGCCTCCATAGAGCCGTTTAAAGTGCCAGAGCAGGAAGACACCAGCACTAATATGCCATGATGGATCTACGTGCCATCCAAACAGCATATGGAAGCCAGAATTGTCTCGTTTGGTACAATGAGAAGATCTATTCATGCTCAACAAAAATACACAGCAGCTCTTTCCATGATGAGAGACAATTGGACGGATGCAACAATCTACTGCTACTGCTTCTGTACAACTGGCTCTGCTAACATTTGTATCAATCATTCCATTAGTGTCTCCCAAATGGCCTGATGACTGGAGTCTCAGACCAATTTTGGTATGCATCTCAGGCTGCATGGCAGGCCAATGAAAATACAGCAATGCAACTGTTGGATCAAGGCAATGTTTGTGTTTGATTTAAAAAAGATTTAAAGTCAATCATCTGCAGGAAAGGGATAAAAAAATACTAAGCACTTTCACACAGCTGAACATTGGATGTCCAGGATATATAAGGCACTAAATATTTAAAGTTAAATTGAAGTATTTAGATGTTTAAAATGAAATCTAAATTAAAATCTACATTTCTAAAGTTATATTTAGGAATTTAGTATCAAATCTAAATGTACAAAGTTTAAATCTGAATAAAAACTTGTCCATTTTTAACTAAACATTTAGCTAAAGTGTAAATTTAGACAAAACTAGCCTACCAAAATAAAAGTAGGATAAGAGATCTCCTATTTAACATCGGAGTCCTTCAACAGTCTGTGACTGAATCATTTATCACTGTCTGGTTTATCCTTGCACATTGATAAATGGTCAAATTGTCTCACAAAAATCTCACCATCGCAAGATTTCATAGACCACCACCACTTTTTAATTTAAATATAAACATTTAGATATGTATTTAGATCTAATACTGAATATTTAGATTCAACTTTATATGTTTAAATTTTACTCTTAAATATTTATTTCTGGTATAATAATTTTTTTGAATGTATTTTAGATGTAACATTGTAGTTTACCATCTGTACCTCATAACGAAGTGTATATGGGAAAGTTCTCTGATCGACTTATGATTTAAATCGAACTGATTGAATTATGCTGTACATCCAATTCCATTCATCAGGATATTAATCCAGTGCATTCATTAGAAGAAGCATCTTACTTACATTATCCACAGAGTTCTGCCGACCCTGGCAACAAATGGTTCCATTAAACTTTAATGTACAACGCCTCCTAATTAAAAAAAGCAAGTGGTGTTTTGATCAAATTGCATGGAGGCATTGTTCTTCTGTATAGATGATGTATATGTACCTGCAGATGTAGGGTACCACAACAAATAGAAGAGCAATTATGGCCAATAGGAGTGCTGCCACCATTAGAGCTGGGGGAAAAAATGAAAATGGAAATTATAATCAGTCTTAGTCTGCATCATAAAGCCACATCAACGGGCTTTACCACACATCTCTGTCAGAACCAGATTTGACTCTGGCTAAAACTCAGCCTGACAGTCTAAATGGTCTTTTGCCTTTAGTTGCCTCTGGACTCCCCTGTGGCTTCATGTCAGTCAACTTGTGTTAAAGACGAATCCTCTAGTGGTAAACCAGACCCTAATGGAAAAACCTGAGCTGACCCTTAAACAACAGTCACTCTGGGTAACCTGACCCTGTAGACATTTCTGGAGGAAAATGTATCATTAAGATGAAAAAAGAAGTACTTGAGGAGAAGAGTTCAATGATTTTTTTATTTTAATTTTAAAGGGTGTTTCTGTGTAAAGGTTTATTAATAACAATACTATTAAATCTTACGCATTGTAGATAGTTTCCTAAATAGCCTCAGAGTTTCAAATACATGAAAACTAGATGGGAACATAACGCAAAAGTTGAAGCTACAAGGAACCAAAACGCCCCCTAGTGGTTGCAATGAAGGTCTTATTTTGCCTAAAGGAGACATTTTTCATAACTAGAAAATAAAAATAAACCTCAGACCATTTTATAGGTGTTGACTCTTGTTGATAGGTCTTCATTTTTTAAAATACGTTTAGTTGTGATTAGTTTTTTGATGCTGAAAAAGACACCAGTGTGTTCAGGGGAATAGGTGGGGTCTTCAGCTCTATTGTCTTTGCTGTCAAAATCAAAATCTTCAAAATGTCATTCCTTTGCACTCAAATATCATTTTCTAAACCTTTAGATTAACATTTGGGATGATGACGGCGGTTAAATGAAACTCTCTGGTTATTTATATGCATAAACCTGTATGAAATAACCATGTAATCTGAAGTGTGATGCAGTAAGTTTATAAAATAACAATTGCATGATCTCAAGATGGCAGCAATAAACTTTGGTCTTGGCTGTATTAAAACTACCTGTCATCTATGAACTTTATTTCATCAGGAAGCTATCTATGAGTAAGATCATGGTTTGCAGTCTTTATGCTCCTTTTGTTGTAGCGCCTGTGCTGCTCACCAGCTCTGGGACGAGGCCATTAAGGCATTAGAAAGTCAATTTTATAAAAGAGAAATCTAAAAAACTATGAAAAGTTAGGAGATTGTATTTCTGTATTTTACAGTGGTGCCACATCATCGATCAAAGTAATAAAAAAAAAGAGCCTCCATGAGATGAATCCACTCTGAATCATCTCCAAAAAAACCACAGCATTCCTGACTTCTATCATATAAAGCTCTAAGACGCTCCTTTTATCAGAATAAACAGACATCAGAAACAATTTATTTAGACTGTGAATGGATATAATGATGGATTCAGTAATGAAATCTTAATAGTAGTATGTGTTGTGGGTTTGTTTAGAAGAATTAAAGGCTCAGCAGGTGACTTGTGGTCTGTGGTCTAATGTAGAATACAGTACTAACACGATTAAAGACATGTGATCCCAGATGCACAGAAAGAACACGGCAAATAACCAAATGAAGGCCTGTTTCATCATGAGACAGCAGTGGACTCTTTGGTGTTCCTTTAACAGGGTTTTACCTGCGCCGAGCTGCTGACCAGACCATTAAAGCTGGAGCAACTCCCATGAGGAACTGGTATAATCACAGGTCTGTGGAGCTAATGGAAGCTCATCATACTGTGAAAGGTGCAGTCACACTGACCATTGCAGATAATGGCTACTTGGCTTTAAAAGTCTGATCTACAACATAATCTGCAATATTGTTAAGTAGAGTGTACATTATGCAGAGAGAGACGCTTTCAAAATCCCATTACACCCTAATCCTTCCACACTCCCTAATGTATTACCCACATCCCTCAGCGCTCAGAGCCAGGACTTCAAAACAAGCAGAAAAGCTTTTCTTTTATCCCTTTTCAAGAAAGCCAGTCTTATCTGATCAATACGCATCATGCCCCGTGAGATGGATGAGAGTTAGTGCTCAGTAGATGTGAACAGGAGAAGTGATTTTTCTCTGTTGACTCAATTAAGTAGGGGATGGATCAAAGGCTTTAGCCTGAGCGTGTGGCTAAAGGTTACCAGGCTGCTACCGTGTCTCAGCTAGGGATGGAACAGTGGTTTAATGGTTAATGTGGGTCCATTTTAAAGTTTAAAGTGACACCTACTGTGTTTTACTTGTAGATTTATTAAATTCCTTCCTCTATCAATTTTGAGATCAACTTTACTTTTTATCTGTTGATTTGACTGACTTTCTTTAAAAACCCTTCACAGGAAGAGTCCGGTGCTTAAAAAAGCACAAGAAACTAAAAACCTATGTAACAGGGTCACTGTTATAACATGGCTGCTCTCCGCTTGCAACAACAAAAACACAAAACACTAATGCTGGGAGCATCACGTTTACATCCTGCAGACTATGATTGGCTGTTTGTCTATTAAACTGTTGGAGCTGGACCTGGGAAGGTTTTCCAACTGAGACTGAGGGATGTGATATGGGACAGTAAAATGATGACTATAATAATTCATCAACATATTGAAAACCCAGTAATGCTGCTGGCTCTACCTTTTGTGTAACAATTAGAGTTAGTTAAAATACTGTGGACACATTTTCAAAAGTTTCTTTTTAAACAACATGATAGTAATACATTTTTATACCCCTGGTTTCACCAGGTGCTTTACTCACGCAGGTTTGCGTTGTTTGGATTTTTATCCACAGAGAAATTGCATTGTGGTTGACTGAAAGCCAGTGGCACCTGGATCCAGACGGAGTAATGACCGCCTTCCTCATACGTCTGACTCCACCTGCATCCAGCAGAGAAATGTTTCAGACACATTTCTCTGTAAAAGATTTATCTGATGCTTTATCCTTGGAATGGCTATTTTCTCATAACTGACAAAAAAAAGAAGAATCTTCTGCTGCATCTGAAAGTTCAGGAGCATCACCTAGTGTCAGCAGATTAGAACTGCACGTCCTCTTATTGTCTCCTGTTTCAGGCCTGAAACACATGCATTACATGTTTATATTGATCCACCGTTGTGATGACATACTGGCTATCAGTCTGAGTGTTTTTTTCAAAGAGGAGAAGGAAATCAATAGCAGCACAGTCTGGTTAGAGACCTCAGCATTGATCTCCAAAGACTAAGACTGGACCTCTAAAGGAATTAAAATAACAAAAAGCAGCAAAATGCTTGGTACTAAACACAGGAAGGCCCTGTCAGGCTTCACTGTTCATAAATACAGGATCTGTCAACCTGATGCATCTGGAGGACATGCAGCTTTCAGGCTTTAATGAGCTTCATCAGTATTAGAATGTCAGGTCTTATTAACCCCAAAAAGGCTTGTGATCAATACTCAGCGAGGTGCTTTAAGGAAGAGATCATTCAGGTCCCAAAAGCAGGTCATGGTGACTCCCCCAGCCCTGTAAATTATCTCAGACTGCTGATGCAATCACTGGATGCCATCATATCACATGTTAAGAAACAAAAGAAAAACAGTAAGATCACATAAATAAATAGACCAAAAGGGATATTTGTTACCTGCAAAGACTCTCATTCATGTTTTGGATTTCCACCTGAAGTGTGAGAGTGAATTTCGTGCTGATTGTTGCAGATGAGTTGTTGTTGTTGGGCCTCACAGTAACAAGGTGCCGGGGCACACACTGAAAAAGAAAAAGAGGTCAAATGTTCATTTGCTGAATAACCCTTTAATGTAGGTGTTTCATAAGATCCCTAAGAAGGTATAAATAATAAAGTTAAAAAAACATGTTGCTTATTGTGGTTTGCAAAACCTTTGTAAGCATTATCTTTAAAAAATCTACCTTAAAAAGTTAAATGTTCTAAATTAGTCTAAGAGCTCTAACAGGATTAGTACTTTCCTCAAAAACCTGTTGGATCAAATCCTAAACATGTCTACTGCCCTCTTGTGGAGGATGTGGGTACTGCAGATGGAAAGGGCCAGTTTAATTTATAATGTAATTAAAAATAACTTTATAATGATTGTATTAAAGAGTTCACTAGAAATCAGATTTTTTTTCTGGCAATCATTCCATTTAAGGCTTTAAATACTTGAAATAAATTTTAGCTTAAAAATTTACTAAGATAAATGTGTATTTTTGTCTAACTTGTTTATAATTGTCTCATCTGTTTATATTTGTGATCCTTATCTTGAAAGATACTATAAATTAAACTTCTTCGTCATCTTCTCCCGTCCTCACCTTGTAGCAGTAATCTGATGCGTAGAACACACGCACTTCGTCCATCAGCTGATTGTGAATGGTGAGCAGGGCTTGGTCCATTTTCAGCGTAGGTCCTGCACAGACGCAAAAGCAGCTGTGATTTATGGACTGTACACAAATCTAGTACATCATAAATGTATGATAGCAGAAGGGTGTTGCGGATCACTATCATCATCAAGAATGGACTCAACTTCTTTAAATCTCATTTTTCTGACATGTATTTTAACTATAGCGTCAGAGTACTGCTCCTTTTTGTATTGACTTAGTGATATTTTGTGCTACTATATACAAAACTACAACACAAACACTCTTTTCCTCTCCAAGCTTGTGTCTGTCACTGACATAACACTGGTGACACTCACCGTCCAGAAGAAGAGCCGTCTGCAGCTCATCGTTCCTGATGTCTTCTCCGTAACTCCAGGTAACGAGGAATAACAGCAGGCTCACCTGTAGTAGTCCATTGGATTCCATGTTCCTTCTTCACAACAGCCTCTCCTACTGTTCATCTTTATAACTCACACCGGCATAAAAAGAGCTCAAAGGTCAGAATGCTAATGTGTGGCTTCCTTTTACCCGGTTTGTTGGTTGGTTTCACATTTGAAGCTAATATAATCATTAGATGCTAAAATGACGTGAAGAGGTCATGTTTATGGTTAGGTGCACATGTATGCGTTTGCAAAAAAATAATTGGATCATTTATATTTATAGATTTTTAGGGTTTAAAATAGAGTAGGCAGTCATACACATGGACTCCTTTGAGATTATGAAGTTTTGAAACATGGATTGGACCTTAAACCTTAGGAGAAATGATCCAAACTTTAACGTGCATAATTTACCATTAAAGCCTAAATGACTAAAAACCGTCACAGCAAATGTCTTGACTATAAGTCCCAGATTTGTCGAGTTAAACACGTGTCTGATCACATTTTGACATGAGGTCAAACTGCGCTCTATAGCTCTGACAGTTGTGTAGATAAGCACTGTGACCATATAAATCCATGCTGATTATCTTTACAGCTGACATATTCTGTTGTTGATATGGTAAAAAGAATTGTTCTAATCTCTGCTCAACATTTCTGGTGATATATGTTTTTTTAAATCACCAAAATGGGTTTTTCTGTCTCATTGTCCAAACACAGACTAAATGGAAATCATAAAAAAGTCCCAAGAGATGTTTAATTCCAGCGAAGAAAACCCGTACCACTAGTGCCAAGTCTAAAAACGATCTCAGAGATAGGGTGAAGGGTTTGGACATCTTGAACAACCTTGACGTTGAGAGATACTTTTTTCAAATCTAATAAAAATGCCTCCTGCTTGCATCTTTTTGGAAATGTTTCTTTTGGGAATGAAACCTCAGAACACGCAAGAGGAATTCCTCAGAAGAAGAAACTTGAAAAATGCCAATCATTTGTCCCCATTGATAATACCACCTGGTATTGATAAGTCACATTTGCTACAAGGTCAAGAAGGACTTGTAAGGATTGAGCGGGCTGAGAAACACAACAAATTGTGTAAAAAAAATGTGTTGTTTTTCTTTATTACTGTGGTAGTCAGCCAATCCACCATACAACTCAGAATAAAAGTGAAAAACAATAAGAGAATATTGATATCATTTAGACACTTTTTGGAGAAAGCACCTTGCTCGTGTTTAGCTGAGTTCAGATTGAGTTGAGTTCAGATTTCCAGTAATATAAAATACAGCACATGGTATTATTACATGAGAGAAATGATGGACTCATTCCAAATTGTTTTTCTAGTATTCCACGTTGCATACGCCTTTAACATTAACAAATAATGATGCAATCATTTAGTGTTTCTCGTATACTCTGATGGTTTTGTTCAACATGTTCTCAAGTTCTACAGAAGTCACCTATAATCTCCCACTGACTCATCAAGCATCCCAAAGCAGAGAAACCTCTGAAGCTTCTAAGATAGTGGCCCTCAAGGACCAGGGATGCCCTCCTCTGCCTCTAAGGAATGCAAATTGTCTGTTACTTTTCATACCAGCATTTTAAACTAAGATAAGAAAAAGGTGGAATTATAGCCATTTGGGTCAAATCTTGAAAATAATGCAATCTCATGTGACATCTCATGATCTTGTATAATCTATTAGTGCACGGAGTACATAAATGACTCTGAGCTACAACCACACCACATTTTTGTTCGATAACTGCAAAACTGACTGAGTTGTAGATATTTTTGTGTTTCTGATGATTCTGATTAGCCGCGTTGGTCATCTTGTCTCCAAATGTTAATCAGTTATAGATGAAAATCTAACGATTACTTTCTGATAGTTTAATTATCATCCATTCAGTGAGCCATGGGATATTTAGCTACACGCTCACACACAGACAAAAACATACAGGCAATTCCAGATTAAATCCAGTTCTGTGTGAAGCACCGTTCTCATTTTCACATCCAGTCAGCTGAAACTTGTCACACAGCCTCTCTTTGTTCATTCCATTAACCAGTTAATTTCCTGGAGCGTCCACTGTGACTGATGAGTTTATGGGGCCAACCACACAGGAAGAGCTCATTAACCTTTGACATGAACTCCATCAGAACATCCTTTCAAATCTGCTGACCTGTTCAGCCAAGACAACAACATCAATACGCTGCTAGTCTCAGGTTTAAGTTGAGTTTTAATATGACCATCCCCTCCTCCTCCTGTCTTCACAGAACAAACATCCCTGGCCTGGTCTTTGTGTCAAACCCTGCAGCAATAGCTGGCCTCATGCATGCCTTGTGCAACAGATGGCTGTTTATGATTAAACACATGCTGACAATGAGTGGAACAGCCGTCCAGCTGGGGGGAAATTCTACTCAGGCTTCTGCTGGGGCAGCTAAGCAGGACCCACACCTCCTTTTTCAGATGGATTAATTCCAGCTACACTCTGACTGTCAGAGCAGATTGCATCTGTGCAACAGGAAGCAGGAGCTGAACTCACCCAGTGCATGAAAACACACTTCAAACATGGTGAGTAGTACACAACCGTGAGGCAACATTTGTCTCACCAGGCTGATCACAGTTGTTGATATTTCCTCACTTCTGTGTAAAATACTCTTTTATTGTGTTCAGGTAGATAAATGTGGTTTTATTAGATTTTTCTTTGACTGAAATGGTTCTCCAGCGTCTTACAAAGACATTGTGTTGCTGCACATAAATACAGCAGGAAGTGTTTGTGTGCTTCTCATCGCTGCCACAGATAAACCAGATTACAGCGTTGCTATGATACCTGATGCTGTCACTGCTCTGTTTCAGTCTGTGGGGAGGATATTTGTTCTTTTGGACGAGGGATCTTTTAAATGTGGCTCCTAAAATGTGCAAGAACATCCTATCAGTTTGAGGAATGTTGTGAAAGCCTTCAGAGCTGACGTCAAATCAGCAGGATGAGTGAATAAAGCAAAGTTCATGTGACTGAGATTAGAAGCATCTGACCAGGGATCCCCCTCCACAGCTCCCCCACCACTAAACACCTTTGGACCAGTTAGTTCTAAACCAGGAATGCAGACGCTCATTATTTCCAGATGAGAGGCCGTGCAGCCAATCACCGTTTGTGTTTGGGACACTGCCCCTCTGAAATCTGCTGTGTTTATCCTTTTAGGCTGGAAAGATCCAGAGTCTGACTGAAGAGGAGAGGGCCCACCTCCTCCCCCTGCTCCGCAACGCCCAGTGGGTGGAGGTGGTGGGACGGGACGCCATCTACAAAGAGTTTATATTCAAAGACTTTAATCAGGTTCTTACATCAAAACTGAATTTGTTTGACTTTTAGATGTCTTCTGTTTTTGCTCATTTGTCACTTAAATGTTTTGAATCATCAAGCAAATTTTAATATCAGACATAGATAATCTGAGTAAATCTGGGGGAAAGCTAAGTGAAAAAGTGATTACCCCCTCATTACTATTTATCACAAGCACTGGATTGCAGTTGTTGCCACCAGGAGTGTTACAACCAGTTAGGGGTCACGCACTTCTTCATAGAGCCATGCTGGTTTGGATATCTTTTCCCCTTAATGAACAAAATCATAGTTTATAAACTGCATTTTGTGTTTACTCTGATTATCTTTGACACTGAAATGTGTTTGTTGATATCAAACATCAGAAATCTAAAGGTGGATAATAACCGTTCACAGCACTGTCTGATGTGTTTATTTATTTGTAGGCTTTTGGTTTCATGTCCAGAGTGGCTTTACAAGCAGAGAAGATGGATCATCATCCTGAGTGGTTTAACATCTATAACAAGGTAGTAAAAACTAACGAGCACAACTATTGATTGTTGTGCATATATTGTGATTATTACATTTAAATTGTGTACAAACCCTTTAGGAGTATTGATCAGGTTGAGCAATAACATGTTAACTAAAACACAAAAAGCCCTGATGGCTCAGCAATGACAGCAGTGTCCAAAACCAGGAGATCAAAAAGCAGGAGAAATAAATTCATCTTTATCAAAGGACTGCATAAATTAGCATCAAATAATGCTAATAGTGGACAATTTCTGTAAAGCATACAAATAGGCAGCTGTTTGTTAACTCTAGCTCTTCATCTCTGAAAAGGGAGGAGACTGCTCAGGCTGTGGAAACTAACCAGTCAGAATAAAATGAAGCCAGAGCAAAATACAGTCCCCTACTGGTGGGTTATAGTGTTGGTTTCTTCTTCTATGTAAATAAATAGGGTAGTTTCCTGACTAAAAACTCAAAATGCATCTAAAAAAAATCAATGTTTTAAAGGTTTATGTTGATGCACATATTCCTTACCTTGTTATGTTTAAATTTCCATAATATATTCAGCTGTTTAATTATTTATTGTTCAAAAAAAAAAAAAATCATGATTGTGTGTTTGTGAGTTCCAAATAAATACACAAGATACCATAAATGGAATATTGTGGCTATTCTTTCAAGAAAAGACCTCTTGATTGGAGTTAATATTTGTCCTCTGACAGCTTTATTCTTTATTTTTTTTTTAATTCAGGTCCAAATTACACTCAGCACACACGACTGCGGAGGCTTGTCTCAGCGTGACATCACTATGGCAACCTTTATTGACCAGGCCTCTCTGATGTGATAAGTCCACCATCAACAGCTCCTCTTACATGAAGTCAATTAAACCTGAAGATAAACTTCAAAAAGCCAGTTAGTTTCAATTCATTGGAGTCTAACCATTGTTTTGTTTTGTGTGTGGTTGGAAAAACTTCCATTGTCTAAAGATATTTAGAAGAATTGAATCAATCTGCAAACATTCCAGATGTTGTTACAGAAAGCTTTTAGTGGTACATGGTCTATTGTTCCAGTGAGTGTCTTATGTGTTACTGCT
>SSNR01000040.1:554706-572909 GCA_006937965.1 Callopanchax toddi | reverse complement strand
TTAGCATAATAATAGTTATTATTATAACAATATACATAAATTACATTACAATAAACCTTATAGTAGCAGTAATCCATTCTGTTACTAGAAATAAGACTAGCTGTTAGCCTATCAATCCTGCAAGAACTAATAGTCATTTCTCCAAACTGAGGCCATTCAGAGAGCAATCTGGTGAGATAATGACTGTTCATAAAAAACAAAAATTTTAAGTAGATTTCTTCAAAACTAAGCAATTTTTCACACCTTTGACTTCATCATCATCAGTCACTAGTTGTGAGCAAATTTAGAGTGATGATGATGAGTTTGTATCACAAGAGGTAAATGTATAGGCATCATTTGATTTTACTTGATCTTTTCATTATTTTTTATGTTTATCCTCTGAACATTCTGGCTTCTTCGAGTCAAGTCCAACTGAAACAGGACTGGAATTGGAGGTTTCATGTCTTGATTTTCAGTTGGTTTGACTGTTATTCGAACGTTTTACCACAGCAAGATTTATTTGAAGTGACTCATTGTTGGTGACAAAGGTTAACACGTTCTTCTTTTTCATCTGACATTGAAAGGGTTCAACATATCGAGCCGATGTGACTCCATTCTCTTATTAGATCAAACTGACTGAAGAGCCACGTCCTTGGAAACAGAGGGCGAAGCTGCTCTTTACGTCTGTGCTGTTCAGATCAGCTCCAGCAGCTGCAGGGAGCTGAAGGGTGTAACTCTATCTGTTTGTCATCCATTACCACAGCTTTTGTTTTTCATCCTCTGCTGTTAACTGCCCCTTGCATTTTGCTGGACTTTCAGAATGCACTCAACAACAACATTTTTGTTGACCCAGTTACTTTAGATATCCACACAAGACAGTCCATCACTAACCTTATCAGCTAAACTAATGCATGAGTGCACAATGAAATAGGGATTTTACAGAGAGGAATGTATTTTATGATTTTGTCAGACCTAAACCAGCAATATACAGTTTAAGAGAAACAAAAATAAATTAATTTTCATTCTTTACTTAAAAAGTATTTTTTAAGATATTAATTAAAACACCCTATGAAACCTGATGCATTAAAATTATAATCAGAATATGTTTAAACAACCTATATACTACTTATTATAATTACAACAGTTATTATGTTTTATTATGAAATTATAAAGCAATAGATATTAAATTGACTTGCCGCCTGCAATAATTAGATCCTCCACCAGAGGGCAGAAAAATGAAGTAGGTTTATGAGGAATGTTCCAATCTTGTTAAAAAGGTAGAGCTCATAGAAGCCCTGAAACACTGATATTAAGTAGGATACATTTGGCATTAAAGGGTTCACTTTACTCAGCAGGATGTGCATTACCAGCTTTCCTCACAGAAATTCAGTCATTGTTTGCTATGTAGGTGCATGATGTGTTTCACCTACATGGGCCATCCCTAGGAGAGTAGTTGAGAAAGCAGAAGCCAAGCATCATTAGCACAACTGTTCTCCAGGTGATTTTCCTCAGCAGCTGCAGGCGGGTAACTCCTCTCCTCTGCAGGGAGCTGATAGCCAAAACCACCGAAGTCCCAATTATAAACACAAACCTGGCAGCCACAACAGTACAGAGACACAGAGACATTCACATGTGTAATATTTATCTGGGGGATTATAAAACTGGAAACAGTTCATTTGTGCCAAACCTACCACGGCATCACGAGATCTGCTACTGTTAGACCTGCAACAAATTCAGAAACACACTGTGAATACATATCAATGAATGCACAGAAATATAAAGGGTCGAATTAAATGACAAAATGATTCCTTTGTCATTTTCTTTTTAAAAACGTATAGTTTATAACAATGTGCCCCTATTTGATAAGCAAAGGACAATCAATCCATCTTTGAAATAGTTTTTGCAAAGTTTGAATTGAAACCACCCCTAAGCATGTATTTGAAAAGAATTACAATCAAATATTAAAATATATTTAGTTCATCTTAAAAAAAATTTTACTGACAAAAAACAACCTTCAACTGTCTCCTTCAAGAAAAAAGGTTGCTAGACAACATAGCAAACGTATCCTTAGAGGTTGTTCTAATAACTTTTGGAAACGATTCTTATAGGGATTTTTCCAATTTAGGTATGACCAATTATCTTATCAATTATATAGCTTCTTGAATGGCCTCAGTTTGGAGAAAAAGTTTGCATTCTCCAGGACGAGTTATCAGGATGAGGAGCAGTTGGGTTGATTGAATGAGGAGCTGTAGAGGAGTCCCATAGGGAGACACAGGGAAGTAAACTGAGGTAAACTAAACTAATCTCAAAGGGGAACAGATCATGGTAAAGTTCCTGTCAGACTTCAGTTATAAACACATAAGAAAGGGGTACTCAGTAGGTGGCATGCAGGTCGAGCCTCCTATTTCTGGCCTTCAAGCCATACTGTTTTCTCTGAGCTGTCATAATTTAATAAAATCTGCTGCGAATCGGAGCAGCACCTCCTGCACAGCTCCAGGAAGAGGAGCTGCTGTTCTGTACAGGTCAGTGACACGCTTGGTTTCATATACTTTGATACAAAAGCTACAATTATTTTGTAAATCCTGTGTTTTGTGCTTTACTTAACCATTCCAAGGTGCATGTTCAAAAAACCAGTAGCCGCCTCCCCCATAATTTACAAACACCATGACTGTGAGAGCAAACCTGCAAAGATACAACAATGGTGAGTCAGCAATATAAGAAAGAGCTTCAATAAGATAAAGATTACATAAAAGAGTTATGGTTGCAAAATCAACAATACTTAGAGGTTTAGTTGTTCACATATTAACTTTGTTCTTTGCAGAGAAATGTACATAAATATTACAAAATTTAAATATGAAAATTTTAAATTACAACAAAGCAAGGTACATTAAGATTAAATAAAATAAAAAAACTAGATGAAACAGTGGCTAAAAGTGAGATTATAATTGAATAATAACCTATGAGTTGGAGTTAGAAGGGCCAGATGATGTGCTTTTTATTGTGTCACAACTCCAAAAGCTTGGTAATGCAATCTAAGCATTATGAATCACTTAGGAAATGAACACTTGTCCTTTGGATCTCCTCAGGCAGCTTTGCTGACTAAAGACTTTGTGCTTAATACATGATACACTTTATACTTTAGCACTGGCCAAGGCTGCTGGAACACAGCATGCATGATGGAGTGTTATACTGATTCAGAAATGGAAAAAAAAGGGTGTTTGTGTTGCACATCAGAAAACAGGCGGAGGGCCATTACACAGCACAAACCTGCAGGGGAATGCATGTGGTGCACCAAGGAATGAAATGCATTAATTTATGCTTTCATGTGGTTTTAAAAACATAATAAATTCATACAGAGTCTTTAGGAGACCATAATGAAATCAGAACAACCTTTAAGAATGAGAATATCTGATACAGAGCACTGTATCTACCTCTGCCTCCTCTTGTTTTTCCTGCCTGGATTCAATTAAGAGCTGCACTGAAGCCATTACGGCTCTTTTAGCCCCAACCTGCTGATATGAGATTTAAATCGGCCGCTATCATCTCCAAAGGGCTATTAAAGCAGAGTAAAGCCCCGGCGCACGTGTCTGTGTGCTCTCTCCCTCACAGGTATACACCCAGGCTATCTTTTAAAATTTGACAAACATATCCATTAGTTGCCATAGTAACACAGACAAAGGTTAAATCCCTCAGCCAGATGAGATCCAGTGAAAAATCTCTGTGATAGCACAGCTTATTGGTTGTGTTTTTAATTAAAACACCAGGATGTTTGATTTGAAATGAGAGCGCCATTATGCTGCAACATGTGCAGCAATAGAGGAAGATAATGAAATCAATGGGGGAAATTAACATTGTGCAGACCACGCCTATTAGGTAAGGTGAGATGGAGAAAAGGCTGGTCTGAAGTTGTTTGGCTGTAGTTCAATAAAGCTCTCAACCCACCCCCACCCCCATGAGGGGGAGGCTGTGAGGATCTGACACGTCAACGCTGTGGAGGAAAGTGGTATTATACTGGAGTGTAACTGGGAGTGGTTAGGCATAGTCTGGTCTTTTGCTCCAAAATCTTATTGTTCCACATAAAGGGACTTTTTAGAAAATTCAAAGCTTCTCAGTAAAAGTTATAAATATGAACTATTTTAGTTTAAAACAATGAGGATCAGCAAATCCAAATACAATGCTTGGTTGAGTTCTAACTCCAGATTAGAGGTGAGGTCCTACCTCTAGAGTTAAAGTATCTCAAGGCCTTGTTTACAAGTGATGGAAGGAGGAAGATAGACAGGTGGATCGGGGCGGCGTCTGCAGCGATGAGGATGCTGAAGCGGTCTGTTGTGGTGATGATGGAGCTGAGCTAGGAAGTGAAGCTACAGATTTAATGATAGATCTATGTTCCAATCCTCACCTATGGTCATCAAGCTTTAGGTAACGATGACCGAAAGAATGAAATTGCAGATACAAGTGGTCAAAATACATGTCCTCTGCAGGGAGGCTGAGCTCAGCCATATGGGGATGGGGTGAGGAGCTCGGATATCAAGGAGGGATTCGGAGTAGAGCTGCTGCTCCTCCACAGAGGAGCTGCCTTTGGTTCAGGCATGTCCTGCCAGCAGGAGGCTCCTGGGTCAACCCAGGAAACACTGGAGGAACTATATCTCTAGGCTGGCCTGGGAATGACCTGGTTTCCCCCAGAAAGAGCTGGTGGAGGTGGCTGGGAGGGGAGTGGATAGTTTTCAGTTTCCTTGCTGGGGCTGCTGCCCCTACAATCCAGACCTGAATAAGCGGAGAACAATTAATAAAAGTATCCTAAACATTGTGTTTCCCAAAGTTAGGGTCAGGACCCCAGTAAGGAAATGACTTTGCGTGAAATTTGTCTTTTAATTAGCGATACACTTCAGTCTCAGCTACTTTCTGATTAGAGGTTGGCTCATCACTCCGGTCAGACATAAACAAACGTTCTTCAAACAGACGTTGTTCACGAAGCTATCTAGGTAAGAATCACACAGAAACACATCAACAAAGCCCTTTAATAGATGTCCGAAGTCTTTATTTTGTCTAGCGTCAGTGTCTAAATTGAAGCCTGGCAGACGTTTTTCCAGATTCCTAATCAAGTTTGAGTTGTTCACATCCCAGTGAAGCTCTCCACAGCTTCACCAGTAGACTTAATTCATGTCTGGGAATGAGTATCTATAATTTATAGCTATTGGACTGAAGGGAGACTTGTCTTTCTGCAGCTGGTTACGACTCATTGATGGACACTTATTGCTTTCTGTTATTGGAATCATTGCACATGCATTATCAATTAAGAGGATCAGATTTATACTTGTCCCTGTTGCAAATGGATAGCTGCACTGTCTCACTGTGCAGTATTGAGTTACCAACTGTTCTGGTTAAATCAAGTACACGGACACTCAATATAGTCATAATAGATTATAACTTGAGTTGAAAAGAAGCCAAGTTTTTTATTGTCTAAACATCAGATGAAAACTTGGATCTTAGTCAAAATCAGAATGAGTAACCTGGTATTAAATGTAAATTCCAGTCCCTGGTTCTGCTGTAATAGTTGTCCCGTAACAACTGACAGTGTGATTTTTTAACAGTGAGGGAACTGGTGCAAGGCTTTTAGCAGTGTGGCACAAGATTAAAATCCAAATCCTTTTAGAAAAATTAACGTACACCCCATAACCCACATTTCTCTCTATATTATGTCAGAGGAGCCCAATTAATGATCAGAAAAAGCTTTCAGCTCAGAAGGAGAGCCTGTTGCCTTCAGAAATGTCTCAGGCTTTATGGCAGTTGACTGATGAGTCTGTTCTCTCTGGAAAGTTGTTACTCATCAGGATTATGGATCATAAGTCACAGGGCTGAATGGACACCTGCCCCGAGTCACAGTTTGATAAACTATCTTGCCAGGTTAGAGTTTCCAGTATCAACGCCTCGGAGCATCAATACGTGACAACTATCTGTTACCGTAAATCGACATTTTTAGCTGAAATATAAAGATCTCCACAATTAATTAAGACTTGAAGTGTGTTGTGAAGGACTCTCAGCTGCTACCTTGAATTTTAACTCAGTATCTGTAAAACTGACTGAGTTATAGACATATTTGTGTTAGCTATGATCAATTAGCTGTGGTGCCTATTAATTAATGATTATAAATCAGTTCCTTTTGATGAACAGGTACTTGAGCTCCTAGACTAGATGAAAGTGCTGTATTTTAAATTTAAGACGTCTCTTTAATGGTCTTTTCCTCCAGTCGTCCGCTGGATGTGATGCTGCATTTCCTCTCGCTCTCAGGTTTGACAGGAGATCTACGGCCATGTGGACGTGTGCTGATATGTCGGCGGTATTATTACATCAATTATTTGGCAAGGGGGAAGTCAAAGCCACACCAGCATCCTGTTTTCAGGGAGGCGTGCTTTGTGTCTACCCCCAGGCCACAATTAAGGCCAGCAGGGACCCCAGATTCAATCACATGCATCACTCCCTGTCCAACAAAAACACTCTGTTCCGAACCCGAGACGCAGTGATATCTGAAATCATGCCCAAAGCTATACCGCCTGATAACAAAAGCTTTGAGGGCGCACGTGGCCAGACTGTGACCCCTGTAATTATTCATTATGCAGGGCCTGTAGATTTTCATCATGCCTCAAAAAAGAATTACAGCATGTGAAAACACAGCATGTGGTGATAGACCGATAAACAAGATGGTTGTTGATGGCATACGTACCCTCGAAATGTGTCCAGAGAGAGCAGGCGCGATGACTTTGCTTTAACGGCATCGTGCACGGATTCACAACCGTCCTGCAAAAATGACATGCATGTAAACTGTGGGTCATTTAAGGTGGAACTGGATGCATTTAATGTTTTCCTACAAAGTTAGTTATCTGCTGCATGAAATGGTCAAATGTTTCTAATTAATCTGAGTGTCTATGAGTTTGATTATGCAACTCTGCCTAAAGTTCCAACATGCTTTTCAAAATTTAGGTGAAAATCAAGAACAAGAACAGCTGCAAACTGTCATTTTTTTAATCTTCCCCTCTCTTTCCTTCTTAATAAACCATATTTCTGTCTGTATGCACATATCATCTGCAAGTAGGCGCTCTTAAAGGGCAGCCCGGGTTCTCTTGTAACCAAGTCAAATTCCTGATTGGCAGGACGCTGCCTTTCTGGCCAATAAAGCTATTCTGATTCTGATTCTGATGTCATTAATCTAAGATTGTTCTGTTGAAAAAAAAAAACAACTGACTGTTTTACAGCAAAAGCTAAAACAATCTTTACACTATGTTGTGCTGAGAATGATGTGATACCCTTTCCAGCCACATCATCATCAAACATCTGGAAAAACCTGGACATGAATCAGGGTAAAAGAGTAAAAAGAAGTGGGCCAAGAACTCAACCTTGCGGTACACCCATGATGCACATCTCACCACTGATTTAAACAGCTGATAATTTATCCAGGAAAAAATATATTGATAGTTTCTGAATAGGAATATTACGATTGAATTGTATTACATATAATCTTTAAATATGGTTAATGATAAGACTATAAATATTATTAAATGTAAAATATGAATGGAAAGGATCAAAATGCTGCCTGGGTCAAGACGTCTCCTTCCTTCCCTTGTTTTCTCCCCTCTCTGATTCAGCGCTGCAGCGACTGGCCTGTTGCCCTCTCAGTTGGATTAGCCTGACTTGCTGGCCTTCATAGAGCCGTTTAAAGTGCCAGAGCAGGAAGACACCAGCACTAATATGCCATGATGGATCTACGTGCCATCCAAACAGCATATGGAAGCCAGAATTGTCTCGTTTGGTACAATGAGAAGATCTATTCATGCTCAACAAAAATACACAGCAGCTCTTTCCATGATGAGAGACAATTGGACGGATGCAACAATCTACTGCTACTGCTTCTGTACAACTGGCTCTGCTAACATTTGTATCAATCATTCCATTAGTGTCTCCCAAATGGCCTGATGACTGGAGTCTCAGACCAATTTTGGTATGCATCTCAGGCTGCATGGCAGGCCAATGAAAATACAGCAATGCAACTGTTGGATCAAGGCAATGTTTGTGTTTGATTTAAAAAAGATTTAAAGTCAATCATCTGCAGGAAAGGGATAAAAAATACTAAGCACTTTCACACAGCTGAACATTGGATGTCCAGGATATATAAGGCACTAAATATTTAAAGTTAAATTGAAGTATTTAGATGTTTAAAATGAAATCTAAATTAAAATCTACATTTCTAAAGTTATATTTAGGAATTTAGTATCAAATCTAAATGTACAAAGTTTAAATCTGAATAAAAACTTGTCAATTTTTAACTAAACATTTAGCTAAAGTGTAAATTTAGACAAAACTAGCCTACCAAAATAAAAGTAGGATAAGAGATCTCCTATTTAACATCGGAGTCCTTCAATAGTCTGTGACTGAATCATTTATCACTGTCTGGTTTATCCTTGCACATTGATAAATGGTCAAATTGTCTCACAAAAATCTCACCATCGCAAGATTTCATAGACCACCACCACTTTTTAATTTAAATATAAACATTTAGATATGTATTTAGATCTAATACTGAATATTTAGATTCAACTTTATATGTTTAAATTTTACTCTTAAATATTTATTTCTGGTATAATAATTTTTTTGAATGTATTTTAGATGTAACATTGTAGTTTACCATCTGTACCTCATAACGAAGTGTATATGGGAAAGTTCTCTGATCGACTTATGATTTAAATCGAACTGATTGAATTATGCTGTACATCCAATTCCATTCATCAGGATATTAATCCAGTGCATTCATTAGAAGAAGCATCTTACTTACATTATCCACAGAGTTCTGCCGACCCTGGCAACAAATGGTTCCATTAAACTTTAATGTACAACGCCTCCTAATTAAAAAAAGCAAGTGGTGTTTTGATCAAATTGCATGGAGGCATTGTTCTTCTGTATAGATGATGTATATGTACCTGCAGATGTAGGGTACCACAACAAATAGAAGAGCAATTATGGCCAATAGGAGTGCTGCCACCATTAGAGCTGGGGGAAAAAATGAAAATGGAAATTATAATCAGTCTTAGTCTGCATCATAAAGCCACATCAACGGGCTTTACCACACATCTCTGTCAGAACCAGATTTGACTCTGGCTAAAACTCAGCCTGACAGTCTAAATGGTCTTTTGCCTTTAGTTGCCTCTGGACTCCCCTGTGGCTTCATGTCAGTCAACTTGTGTTAAAGACGAATCCTCTAGTGGTAAACCAGACCCTAATGGAAAAACCTGAGCTGACCCTTAAACAACAGTCACTCTGGGTAACCTGACCCTGTAGACATTTCTGGAGGAAAATGTATCATTAAGATGAAAAAAGAAGTACTTGAGGAGAAGAGTTCAATGATTTTTTTATTTTAATTTTAAAGGGTGTTTCTGTGTAAAGGTTTATTAATAACAATACTATTAAATCTTACGCATTGTAGATAGTTTCCTAAATAGCCTCAGAGTTTCAAATACATGAAAACTAGATGGGAACATAACGCAAAAGTTGAAGCTACAAGGAACCAAAACGCCCCCTAGTGGTTGCAATGAAGGTCTTATTTTGCCTAAAGGAGACATTTTTCATAACTAGAAAATAAAAATAAACCTCAGACCATTTTATAGGTGTTGACTCTTGTTGATAGGTCTTCATTTTTTAAAATACGTTTAGTTGTGATTAGTTTTTTGATGCTGAAAAAGACACCAGTGTGTTCAGGGGAATAGGTGGGGTCTTCAGCTCTATTGTCTTTGCTGTCAAAATCAAAATCTTCAAAATGTCATTCCTTTGCACTCAAATATCATTTTCTAAACCTTTAGATTAACATTTGGGATGATGACGGCGGTTAAATGAAACTCTCTGGTTATTTATATGCATAAACCTGTATGAAATAACCATGTAATCTGAAGTGTGATGCAGTAAGTTTATAAAATAACAATTGCATGATCTCAAGATGGCAGCAATAAACTTTGGTCTTGGCTGTATTAAAACTACCTGTCATCTATGAACTTTATTTCATCAGGAAGCTATCTATGAGTAAGATCATGGTTTGCAGTCTTTATGCTCCTTTTGTTGTAGCGCCTGTGCTGCTCACCAGCTCTGGGACGAGGCCATTAAGGCATTAGAAAGTCAATTTTATAAAAGAGAAATCTAAAAAACTATGAAAAGTTAGGAGATTGTATTTCTGTATTTTACAGTGGTGCCACATCATCGATCAAAGTAATAAAAAAAAAAAGAGCCTCCATGAGATGAATCCACTCTGAATCATCTCCAAAAAAACCACAGCATTCCTGACTTCTATCATATAAAGCTCTAAGACGCTCCTTTTATCAGAATAAACAGACATCAGAAACAATTTATTTAGACTGTGAATGGATATAATGATGGATTCAGTAATGAAATCTTAATAGTAGTGTGTGTTGTGGGTTTGTTTAGAAGAATTAAAGACTCAGCAGGTGACTTGTGGTCTGTGGTCTAATGTAGAATACAGTACTAACACGATTAAAGACATGTGATCCCAGATGCACAGAAAGAACACGGCAAATAACCAAATGAAGGCCTGTTTCATCATGAGACAGCAGTGGACTCTTTGGTGTTCCTTTAACAGGGTTTTACCTGCGCCGAGCTGCTGACCAGACCATTAAAGCTGGAGCAACTCCCATGAGGAACTGGTATAATCACAGGTCTGTGGAGCTAATGGAAGCTCATCATACTGTGAAAGGTGCAGTCACACTGACCATTGCAGATAATGGCTACTTGGCTTTAAAAGTCTGATCTACAACATAATCTGCAATATTGTTAAGTAGAGTGTACATTATGCAGAGAGAGACGCTTTCAAAATCCCATTACACCCTAATCCTTCCACACTCCCTAATGTATTACCCACATCCCTCAGCGCTCAGAGCCAGGACTTCAAAACAAGCAGAAAAGCTTTTCTTTTATCCCTTTTCAAGAAAGCCAGTCTTATCTGATCAATACGCATCATGCCCCGTGAGATGGATGAGAGTTAGTGCTCAGTAGATGTGAACAGGAGAAGTGATTTTTCTCTGTTGACTCAATTAAGTAGGGGATGGATCAAAGGCTTTAGCCTGAGCGTGTGGCTAAAGGTTACCAGGCTGCTACCGTGTCTCAGCTAGGGATGGAACAGTGGTTTAATGGTTAATGTGGGTCCATTTTAAAGTTTAAAGTGACACCTACTGTGTTTTACTTGTAGATTTATTAAATTCCTTCCTCTATCAATTTTGAGATCAACTTTACTTTTTATCTGTTGATTTGACTGACTTTCTTTAAAAACCCTTCACAGGAAGAGTCCGGTGCTTAAAAAAGCACAAGAAACTAAAAACCTATGTAACAGGGTCACTGTTATAACATGGCTGCTCTCCGCTTGCAACAACAAAAACACAAAACACTAATGCTGGGAGCATCACGTTTACATCCTGCAGACTATGATTGGCTGTTTGTCTATTAAACTGTTGGAGCTGGACCTGGGAAGGTTTTCCAACTGAGACTGAGGGATGTGATATGGGACAGTAAAATGATGACTATAATAATTCATCAACATATTGAAAACCCAGTAATGCTGCTGGCTCTACCTTTTGTGTAACAATTAGAGTTAGTTAAAATACTGTGGACACATTTTCAAAAGTTTCTTTTTAAACAACATGATAGTAATACATTTTTATACCCCTGGTTTCACCAGGTGCTTTACTCACGCAGGTTTGCGTTGTTTGGATTTTTATCCACAGAGAAATTGCATTGTGGTTGACTGAAAGCCAGTGGCACCTGGATCCAGACGGAGTAATGACCGCCTTCCTCATACGTCTGACTCCACCTGCATCCAGCAGAGAAATGTTTCAGACACATTTCTCTGTAAAAGATTTATCTGATGCTTTATCCTTGGAATGGCTATTTTCTCATAACTGACAAAAAAAAGAAGAATCTTCTGCTGCATCTGAAAGTTCAGGAGCATCACCTAGTGTCAGCAGATTAGAACTGCACGTCCTCTTATTGTCTCCTGTTTCAGGCCTGAAACACATGCATTACATGTTTATATTGATCCACCGTTGTGATGACATACTGGCTATCAGTCTGAGTGTTTTTTTCAAAGAGGAGAAGGAAATCAATAGCAGCACAGTCTGGTTAGAGACCTCAGCATTGATCTCCAAAGACTAAGACTGGACCTCTAAAGGAATTAAAATAACAAAAAGCAGCAAAATGCTTGGTACTAAACACAGGAAGGCCCTGTCAGGCTTCACTGTTCATAAATACAGGATCTGTCAACCTGATGCATCTGGAGGACATGCAGCTTTCAGGCTTTAATGAGCTTCATCAGTATTAGAATGTCAGGTCTTATTAACCCCAAAAAGGCTTGTGATCAATACTCAGCGAGGTGCTTTAAGGAAGAGATCATTCAGGTCCCAAAAGCAGGTCATGGTGACTCCCCCAGCCCTGTAAATTATCTCAGACTGCTGATGCAATCACTGGATGCCATCATATCACATGTTAAGAAACAAAAGAAAAACAGTAAGATCACATAAATAAATAGACCAAAAGGGATATTTGTTACCTGCAAAGACTCTCATTCATGTTTTGGATTTCCACCTGAAGTGTGAGAGTGAATTTCGTGCTGATTGTTGCAGATGAGTTGTTGTTGTTGGGCCTCACAGTAACAAGGTGCCGGGGCACACACTGAAAAAGAAAAAGAGGTCAAATGTTCATTTGCTGAATAACCCTTTAATGTAGGTGTTTCATAAGATCCCTAAGAAGGTATAAATAATAAAGTTAAAAAAACATGTTGCTTATTGTGGTTTGCAAAACCTTTGTAAGCATTATCTTTAAAAAATCTACCTTAAAAAGTTAAATGTTCTAAATTAGTCTAAGAGCTCTAACAGGATTAGTACTTTCCTCAAAAACCTGTTGGATCAAATCCTAAACATGTCTACTGCCCTCTTGTGGAGGATGTGGGTACTGCAGATGGAAAGGGCCAGTTTAATTTATAATGTAATTAAAAATAACTTTATAATGATTGTATTAAAGAGTTCACTAGAAATCAGATTTTTTTTCTGGCAATCATTCCATTTAAGGCTTTAAATACTTGAAATAAATTTTAGCTTAAAAATTTACTAAGATAAATGTGTATTTTTGTCTAACTTGTTTATAATTGTCTCATCTGTTTATATTTGTGATCCTTATCTTGAAAGATACTATAAATTAAACTTCTTCGTCATCTTCTCCCGTCCTCACCTTGTAGCAGTAATCTGATGCGTAGAACACACGCACTTCGTCCATCAGCTGATTGTGAATGGTGAGCAGGGCTTGGTCCATTTTCAGCGTAGGTCCTGCACAGACGCAAAAGCAGCTGTGATTTATGGACTGTACACAAATCTAGTACATCATAAATGTATGATAGCAGAAGGGTGTTGCGGATCACTATCATCATCAAGAATGGACTCAACTTCTTTAAATCTCATTTTTCTGACATGTATTTTAACTATAGCGTCAGAGTACTGCTCCTTTTTGTATTGACTTAGTGATATTTTGTGCTACTATATACAAAACTACAACACAAACACTCTTTTCCTCTCCAAGCTTGTGTCTGTCACTGACATAACACTGGTGACACTCACCGTCCAGAAGAAGAGCCGTCTGCAGCTCATCGTTCCTGATGTCTTCTCCGTAACTCCAGGTAACGAGGAATAACAGCAGGCTCACCTGTAGTAGTCCATTGGATTCCATGTTCCTTCTTCACAACAGCCTCTCCTACTGTTCATCTTTATAACTCACACCGGCATAAAAAGAGCTCAAAGGTCAGAATGCTAATGTGTGGCTTCCTTTTACCCGGTTTGTTGGTTGGTTTCACATTTGAAGCTAATATAATCATTAGATGCTAAAATGACGTGAAGAGGTCATGTTTATGGTTAGGTGCACATGTATGCGTTTGCAAAAAAATAATTGGATCATTTATATTTATAGATTTTTAGGGTTTAAAATAGAGTAGGCAGTCATACACATGGACTCCTTTGAGATTATGAAGTTTTGAAACATGGATTGGACCTTAAACCTTAGGAGAAATGATCCAAACTTTAACGTGCATAATTTACCATTAAAGCCTAAATGACTAAAAACCGTCACAGCAAATGTCTTGACTATAAGTCCCAGATTTGTCGAGTTAAACACGTGTCTGATCAC
The DNA here is from genome assembly GCA_006937965.1 of Callopanchax toddi. NCBI lineage: Eukaryota > Metazoa > Chordata > Actinopteri > Cyprinodontiformes > Nothobranchiidae > Callopanchax > Callopanchax toddi. The sequence goes on along the minus strand of SSNR01000040.1, from coordinate 558,716 downwards.
ATTTTGACATGAGGTCAAACTGCGCTCTATAGCTCTGACAGTTGTGTAGATAAGCACTGTGACCATATAAATCCATGCTGATTATCTTTACAGCTGACATATTCTGTTGTTGATATGGTAAAAAGAATTGTTCTAATCTCTGCTCAACATTTCTGGTGATATATGTTTTTTTAAATCACCAAAATGGGTTTTTCTGTCTCATTGTCCAAACACAGACTAAATGGAAATCATAAAAAAGTCCCAAGAGATGTTTAATTCCAGCGAAGAAAACCCGTACCACTAGTGCCAAGTCTAAAAACGATCTCAGAGATAGGGTGAAGGGTTTGGACATCTTGAACAACCTTGACGTTGAGAGATACTTTTTTCAAATCTAATAAAAATGCCTCCTGCTTGCATCTTTTTGGAAATGTTTCTTTTGGGAATGAAACCTCAGAACACGCAAGAGGAATTCCTCAGAAGAAGAAACTTGAAAAATGCCAATCATTTGTCCCCATTGATAATACCACCTGGTATTGATAAGTCACATTTGCTACAAGGTCAAGAAGGACTTGTAAGGATTGAGCGGGCTGAGAAACACAACAAATTGTGTAAAAAAAATGTGTTGTTTTTCTTTATTACTGTGGTAGTCAGCCAATCCACCATACAACTCAGAATAAAAGTGAAAAACAATAAGAGAATATTGATATCATTTAGACACTTTTTGGAGAAAGCACCTTGCTCGTGTTTAGCTGAGTTCAGATTGAGTTGAGTTCAGATTTCCAGTAATATAAAATACAGCACATGGTATTATTACATGAGAGAAATGATGGACTCATTCCAAATTGTTTTTCTAGTATTCCACGTTGCATACGCCTTTAACATTAACAAATAATGATGCAATCATTTAGTGTTTCTCGTATACTCTGATGGTTTTGTTCAACATGTTCTCAAGTTCTACAGAAGTCACCTATAATCTCCCACTGACTCATCAAGCATCCCAAAGCAGAGAAACCTCTGAAGCTTCTAAGATAGTGGCCCTCAAGGACCAGGGATGCCCTCCTCTGCCTCTAAGGAATGCAAATTGTCTGTTACTTTTCATACCAGCATTTTAAACTAAGATAAGAAAAAGGTGGAATTATAGCCATTTGGGTCAAATCTTGAAAATAATGCAATCTCATGTGACATCTCATGATCTTGTATAATCTATTAGTGCACGGAGTACATAAATGACTCTGAGCTACAACCACACCACATTTTTGTTCGATAACTGCAAAACTGACTGAGTTGTAGATATTTTTGTGTTTCTGATGATTCTGATTAGCCGCGTTGGTCATCTTGTCTCCAAATGTTAATCAGTTATAGATGAAAATCTAACGATTACTTTCTGATAGTTTAATTATCATCCATTCAGTGAGCCATGGGATATTTAGCTACACGCTCACACACAGACAAAAACATACAGGCAATTCCAGATTAAATCCAGTTCTGTGTGAAGCACCGTTCTCATTTTCACATCCAGTCAGCTGAAACTTGTCACACAGCCTCTCTTTGTTCATTCCATTAACCAGTTAATTTCCTGGAGCGTCCACTGTGACTGATGAGTTTATGGGGCCAACCACACAGGAAGAGCTCATTAACCTTTGACATGAACTCCATCAGAACATCCTTTCAAATCTGCTGACCTGTTCAGCCAAGACAACAACATCAATACGCTGCTAGTCTCAGGTTTAAGTTGAGTTTTAATATGACCATCCCCTCCTCCTCCTGTCTTCACAGAACAAACATCCCTGGCCTGGTCTTTGTGTCAAACCCTGCAGCAATAGCTGGCCTCATGCATGCCTTGTGCAACAGATGGCTGTTTATGATTAAACACATGCTGACAATGAGTGGAACAGCCGTCCAGCTGGGGGGAAATTCTACTCAGGCTTCTGCTGGGGCAGCTAAGCAGGACCCACACCTCCTTTTTCAGATGGATTAATTCCAGCTACACTCTGACTGTCAGAGCAGATTGCATCTGTGCAACAGGAAGCAGGAGCTGAACTCACCCAGTGCATGAAAACACACTTCAAACATGGTGAGTAGTACACAACCGTGAGGCAACATTTGTCTCACCAGGCTGATCACAGTTGTTGATATTTCCTCACTTCTGTGTAAAATACTCTTTTATTGTGTTCAGGTAGATAAATGTGGTTTTATTAGATTTTTCTTTGACTGAAATGGTTCTCCAGCGTCTTACAAAGACATTGTGTTGCTGCACATAAATACAGCAGGAAGTGTTTGTGTGCTTCTCATCGCTGCCACAGATAAACCAGATTACAGCGTTGCTATGATACCTGATGCTGTCACTGCTCTGTTTCAGTCTGTGGGGAGGATATTTGTTCTTTTGGACGAGGGATCTTTTAAATGTGGCTCCTAAAATGTGCAAGAACATCCTATCAGTTTGAGGAATGTTGTGAAAGCCTTCAGAGCTGACGTCAAATCAGCAGGATGAGTGAATAAAGCAAAGTTCATGTGACTGAGATTAGAAGCATCTGACCAGGGATCCCCCTCCACAGCTCCCCCACCACTAAACACCTTTGGACCAGTTAGTTCTAAACCAGGAATGCAGACGCTCATTATTTCCAGATGAGAGGCCGTGCAGCCAATCACCGTTTGTGTTTGGGACACTGCCCCTCTGAAATCTGCTGTGTTTATCCTTTTAGGCTGGAAAGATCCAGAGTCTGACTGAAGAGGAGAGGGCCCACCTCCTCCCCCTGCTCCGCAACGCCCAGTGGGTGGAGGTGGTGGGACGGGACGCCATCTACAAAGAGTTTATATTCAAAGACTTTAATCAGGTTCTTACATCAAAACTGAATTTGTTTGACTTTTAGATGTCTTCTGTTTTTGCTCATTTGTCACTTAAATGTTTTGAATCATCAAGCAAATTTTAATATCAGACATAGATAATCTGAGTAAATCTGGGGGAAAGCTAAGTGAAAAAGTGATTACCCCCTCATTACTATTTATCACAAGCACTGGATTGCAGTTGTTGCCACCAGGAGTGTTACAACCAGTTAGGGGTCACGCACTTCTTCATAGAGCCATGCTGGTTTGGATATCTTTTCCCCTTAATGAACAAAATCATAGTTTATAAACTGCATTTTGTGTTTACTCTGATTATCTTTGACACTGAAATGTGTTTGTTGATATCAAACATCAGAAATCTAAAGGTGGATAATAACCGTTCACAGCACTGTCTGATGTGTTTATTTATTTGTAGGCTTTTGGTTTCATGTCCAGAGTGGCTTTACAAGCAGAGAAGATGGATCATCATCCTGAGTGGTTTAACATCTATAACAAGGTAGTAAAAACTAACGAGCACAACTATTGATTGTTGTGCATATATTGTGATTATTACATTTAAATTGTGTACAAACCCTTTAGGAGTATTGATCAGGTTGAGCAATAACATGTTAACTAAAACACAAAAAGCCCTGATGGCTCAGCAATGACAGCAGTGTCCAAAACCAGGAGATCAAAAAGCAGGAGAAATAAATTCATCTTTATCAAAGGACTGCATAAATTAGCATCAAATAATGCTAATAGTGGACAATTTCTGTAAAGCATACAAATAGGCAGCTGTTTGTTAACTCTAGCTCTTCATCTCTGAAAAGGGAGGAGACTGCTCAGGCTGTGGAAACTAACCAGTCAGAATAAAATGAAGCCAGAGCAAAATACAGTCCCCTACTGGTGGGTTATAGTGTTGGTTTCTTCTTCTATGTAAATAAATAGGGTAGTTTCCTGACTAAAAACTCAAAATGCATCTAAAAAAAATCAATGTTTTAAAGGTTTATGTTGATGCACATATTCCTTACCTTGTTATGTTTAAATTTCCATAATATATTCAGCTGTTTAATTATTTATTGTTCAAAAAAAAAAAAAATCATGATTGTGTGTTTGTGAGTTCCAAATAAATACACAAGATACCATAAATGGAATATTGTGGCTATTCTTTCAAGAAAAGACCTCTTGATTGGAGTTAATATTTGTCC
>SSNR01000040.1:538263-554696 GCA_006937965.1 Callopanchax toddi | reverse complement strand
CAAGAAAAGACCTCTTGATTGGAGTTAATATTTGTCCTCTGACAGCTTTATTCTTTATTTTTTTTTTAATTCAGGTCCAAATTACACTCAGCACACACGACTGCGGAGGCTTGTCTCAGCGTGACATCACTATGGCAACCTTTATTGACCAGGCCTCTCTGATGTGATAAGTCCACCATCAACAGCTCCTCTTACATGAAGTCAATTAAACCTGAAGATAAACTTCAAAAAGCCAGTTAGTTTCAATTCATTGGAGTCTAACCATTGTTTTGTTTTGTGTGTGGTTGGAAAAACTTCCATTGTCTAAAGATATTTAGAAGAATTGAATCAATCTGCAAACATTCCAGATGTTGTTACAGAAAGCTTTTAGTGGTACATGGTCTATTGTTCCAGTGAGTGTCTTATGTGTTACTGCTGTTTATAAAATGTTGTCTTTTAGTTTTAAACTGCTGTTCATTTCATGCTCCTGTCTGTCAGACTCTGATCTGATGAATAGAAGATCTTTAATGAAGATTGTCAATCTTTTATTTGACTTATTTGAAAAAACTGCAAAGTTTTTTTAAAAAGATAATTTGAAGAGTGCCAATGCAACTTCTGTCCAACTTCCATTAAACTTCATTTATTTAGCCCAATAGTAGTTTGGGACTTGCTTAGGCAACTTAAATATGACCAAATGTCTCCCTTTTGATTTACACACTGGTGTAGAAATGTCAGGAAAATCAAGATCAACAGAAAGCTGCTGCCATTGGCTCATTGAGGTCACCCGGGTAACAACACACCCGAGTCTCTTACTGCCTGACAGCGTTCATTAAATGAGCAGGAGGAAACACGGGTTTAAATAAAAGTGTCAAACAGCTACTGTGCAAAAACTGAGTCTGTTAGAACATATTGTAAACCGTGTCAGAAGTCTAGCTGCCACACAAGTCAGTTTTTGTGTGTATGAAGTGTTTTATGTAGAGATATGACTCATTAAAATGACCCTTCACCTCCAGGTCAGAAGTGAAACGTCACAGTTGAATTAAAAGGAGTTTATTGGAGTTTGAGACCCATCAGTCCGACAGCAAGAAAAAAAAACTACACTGGGTGAAAATGTACAAAAATATCATTTTGATGCATCTTTGGTAATTGGCAGAAACATTGTTGGGGAAGTTTGTTGACAAATATTTCAGCTGTTAGTGTGACATCACCTCACTAAGGTGAATATTATTATAAAATCTCCCAAAATCTGTTATTTTCAGGGGTGTTTTTTTTTTTGTTTTTTTTTTTAACTTTACAAGATTCTTCATGTCTTCTTTTTCAAAAATCATCAGGCTTCTTGCATTTTCATACACTGATCCAGTGTTTGTTTAACCAAAACCCCATTGCTGTGCATGTAGATTGTTCAGTTTTTCCTAATTTTGTCCAATGTACTGCTTTGAACTCATGCTATTCCTGTACAAGACACATACTCTGATGAACTTGTTGCATTGATTTTTCCACATCTGTGGGAGGAGGAGTGAAAGTCCGATTAGGGAACAAAGTCATGGGACAATAAAAGTTACTGCCAAGACAGGAAATTACATTAACAGTCTTTATTTGGAAGAATCTTTAAACATTCAATTATACCAGGTATTTAAGTTATTCATTCAGAGCAAAACTCAAATGCTGGAAGTCATTGGAATATTTCAGGCTGGACAGGATCTAAATGTTATGGATGAGGCACCAAAAGCAAGATTCAAGAAATGCATCTCTGTGAAATGCCTCAGGATGTGAAAGTTTTATCTGATAACAGTTACAGAAAAAACAAAACCGTGATTAATAAACAACAAAACAAACAGTGGTCACACAAATATCTAAATCACACTTATAAAGCTGATTAGTAGCACTCAATATTCTGCTTAAATGACCAACACTAAAGGCTGAGTAACTCCCTCGTTTCGCTTCATGAAAGAAGAACGTACATATTGCACACGCGTGGAAAAAAAAAATCACAATAAAATTAGAAAAACACAACTAACCGATGAGTAAATGTGATGTTTATCAGAGAACAGTATATCAAGATGTGTAAAAAATGTTTATCTCAAGAAATAAATCTGTAAGTTTGTGAATTTAAACTCAGTCACAGTGGATGTAACCTCTTTTCAGAGCCAGTATATGTAATGAAACGTGTTACAGATGGAAAACCGTCCTCAGGGAAGACAGTCGCCCTCAACGAGTGGATGAATGAATGAATGGATGAATGACGTTTGCATCGAGTATAAACTGAGGTAGACTGAATTAGGAGGCGATCTACAGTTAATACACAGGCTACTATAGATAAACCGTTATTTGTATGCAGATTAAAAATATTAAAGTAGACCACAAGTGATGAGAGCCGTTGTTTCAGTCTGTAATGACGATGCATTTCCTAACCATGATCTTAAACAATAAGCCAAAAAAAAAGATCAATAAACTCTGAATTCGCCCACCTGCTTCCTACATATTAATGCCCTTTTCCTCCTTTATTAAAATTTTAAGACACAAATATTAAAACTCCCACATGTCCAACTCATTCTTACACTGTCTACAAGCCCTGCAAACGCATCGCAAATGCGAGGTAAAGCAGAAAAACTTCTACCATGAAATTAAAACTGTGTTTTCAAGTGATTTCATGGCATTTTAACCTGATATGTTTTCGTTAGGGTGTTGCAGTGCTTTTACATAAATAAAAAAGATGCTTTCTTCTTTCTTTCTTTTTTTTTTTTTAAGACAAGTGCTGCATGTTGACAGAAGCCAGGTTGGTGCAGTACTACGGTTTCCCTGCTAGAGGGCAGCACACCCTCTCTAAAAGGTTTTCAGTGGTTTGAGTTGTTGCTGAATCAAGACATGAAATGTTAAGACAATCAAATAAAACTGAATGGTTTTGCTATCTAGTAAGTAGGAGAACATGACAGGTGTATGTGTTAAAAGTGAATTGAACTTCTAGAATTAAATAACTCACAAAAACACTCCCATGGCATTATTATAATCAAAAGAAGAGAAAAGAATTTGATGATGGCTTTTGCTCCTAAGAGCTCAGCAGATATTTTCTGCACAGTTCGCAAGATAAGGCAACCGTTGAGCAATTAACTAAAGGGTTTAGGGAGGTTGTGAGCATGTTTCCCTGTGGGGCTCATTCAGTGGGCTTTGCCGTTGCCATTCATGTGGCTGGAGTTTGATTTTGGCACCTCAGTGCTGTAGAGACAGTCCAGGAATCCTTTGGAGATCTCAGTCACCAAAGATCTGTCTGGGATGGACTGGGCCATGCCGTAAATTGCCCCCTGAAATGACAGGAAAATGTGGATCAGTTCACAAAAACACAGTGGAGTCAAAATGTCCTCTTTAATTTAATTTTGGGAAATATTTCTATTCGCATTTTTCTTTTGATTTTAAGGTTTGATGGACTGATATTTGACTCTAGAATACTTTGATCTACAGAGGAATTCATGGTCAACTCAGCGGCTGCAATAAGCCCAAACCATCAGCCCTCCACCACCCTTTGACACGAGCTGCGATGATGATGATGAAGGTAATGCCTTCATCCGATTACCTTGCAGTAAGGCATACTGGATCCATATCCTTCTTAAGAAGACATAAAGAAAGCCAACTTACCACTCCGGTGGTTTTCTCTTTGGGGTTCTTCATGATGATGGCGACCTGCTCTCTCACATCACGAATGAAGCGATCGGCAACCCCCGGCTGGGTGTGCAAGACAGTGCAACAAATGTGGATGCTGTGAAAGAGGATATCATGAAGTTGGGAGAACTTGTCACACCATTAAATCAATCAATAGTTTGTGTTTGCCACACTCACCTGGATGGGAACTGCAGTGTGTTCAGGTTCCAGCCCTTTGACGTCAGTGCATTTGAGAGGCGGAAAACATCAAAAACATCCGAGCCGATCGCCACCACCGACACCTCCGGATCCCCAAACACAAACACTCCTTTGATCTTCCGGATTCTGCCCCAAAAATGAGGAAACCTTTTAGACAAGCCCCTTGTTGTGTCATAAATGTATGAGCTCAACGTTATAACTCGTCCTACTCGGTCTTGATCTTGCGTGCAGTGCTGACGATCCTCCTGGTGGCATCGACGTATCCATTCAGTCCCATGTGCATCATGGTCGCCCAGCAAGCCGCGATGATTCCTCCCGGCCTGGAGCCTGCTATGGAGGGTGAGGCATAGATCCCCCCTTGCCAGTCTGGAGCTACAAAGTACTGGTACTGACGATACTTTTTATCACTGTAGAGGATCACAGAAGATCCCTTTGGGGCGTAGCCATACTGGAGAGAAACACCATGCACAGAAATCACAGGAATAATCAACACTGTCAACTAAGATTCAGAGTACTTGGTACAATGTATACTTCTAGGGATTTTCTTTACATCTAACTGGTCTGTTGTTAGTTTTAATCCAGGGATGAAAAAGGCCTAAATCTCATGGTAAATAGCCACTCCTTACCTTGTGGGTGTCTGCAGAAATACTAGTCACTCCTTTTACTCTGAAGTCAAATGGAGCAAGTGAGTAACCAGCTTTGGCCATGAACACGATGAGAAAGCCGCCCAGACAGGCATCCACATGCAGCGGGACGTTGTAGCGTACAGCCAGCTGCAACACGGCAAAGAAAGTCTCAGAAATTACTTTTGTCTTTGAGACCTACAGTGCTGTATACATCTTTTAAACCATCTCTAGATTGCTTTACATTTTTGCTTATTTGCTGTAGATTATTTTTAGATTGGACACTTCTTTTGTCCTCCACTTGTCTCATTTCCTAATTATTAAGTGCAAACTGGATGATATTATCTCTATTGTTAAAAAAAGAGCAAAAACAGCAACAAATATCTAAAGAAATCTTCAAAAAGCCAGAAGAAAAAATGATTAACAAAACTTTAAAAGAAAACAAGAAAGTCTGGCTACCTAGAAAGCAAAGAAACATCGTCTACTGGCTTTCATGCCAGACCTTTTAACTAAGATTAGATCATTTTTTAAATAAACAACTGCTGACGCTTCAAACACTAAACTAGCTTAAGGAGTACAAAGCTCGTTAACGTTATTGTGTTGTAAATATAAATCTATGGGCTCTTCAGAAAACGGCTCAATACTTTTGTGCACTATTGGAGGAAGATGTCATGTTTCTGACCTTAGCTACTTCTTGGACAGGATCCATGACTCCGTGTGGAAACTGAGGTGTCGAGCAGACGAGCATAGCTGTGTTCCTGCTGATGGCTCTCCTCATAGCCTTGGCACAGGACAAACAATATCAAACAACAAAAACATGAAGGCGAACTCATGCTGTCTGGATTTGTTGTCACCTCACCTTCACATCTACTTTCATGGTCTTCTTGTCAACAGGAATGTGGACAAGCTTCATCCCAAAGTAATGTGCTGCTTTGTCAAACGCAGCATGGACACTCACAGGGGCAAGGCTGCAGATATTGTAACAAAAACACAATTCCACCACTTTCACTGACATAAAACATGTCAAGGAGAAGGTCTTGTGGTGCTAATCTTACATTTCTGGATGCTTGACACCTCGTTCGTGTGCCAAGTCTCTGTATGCCTTGCAGGCCATCAGTATGCTTTCGGTTCCTCCTGAAGTGACCTGCATAAGGCATGAAATTAAACCAGTTTTCACCAGCTGGAGGTCTCAGACTTGTACATTTTCTGGGCTTACAGTGCCGCAGGAGTTTGGTCCACCGTGGAAAAGCGTGCAAGTCATTCTAACAACTTCAGCTTCCATTTTCCTCACACCAGGAAAGATGTCTGGGTGAAGAGGGTTGCTCCAGGCAAAATCTCCATACACCTTCAGAACAGAAACAAACATCTGCTGTGAGTTCTGAACAAACAATTCCCAAGGGAACAACCTTGATTAGAAACAAAAGAACAACCGAGTCCTGCCTGCTGTAGCTACAAACAGTTAGGAGTCACGCTAAAACCTAATGCAAAAGGCCAGGGACTGAAACATACTTTCACCAGGAGTTTGGTCAGGGATTCGTCCCCCCAGTACACCGCCCCGGAACAACATCCTTTCTCCCACTTTACATCATCTGCAATGACATATTCACATATTTAAAACTTTTATTCTCTTTGTGAGGCAAAGCAATTTAAAAGAAACATGAAGTAATCCTCTGGAAATCATTCAAACAGATAAGAGGCTTGAGGGGGTGACGAATGACTTACTCAGGGTTTCATACTCTTTGATTTTGTCCAGGACTTGGCTCTGACTGAGGCCTTTAGAGGGTAACTCTTTAGTGTAGTGCATTCCCTCCTTCAGTGTGCACACACTCACAGACATATCATCCAGAGCTTTGTTCAGCTTCTTCTGGATCTGATTGAAAAAGAATAGTGTGGCTTTATTAGCCTCTGCGGTCCATTTGGTGAAAGGAAAATACATAAAGTGAAAAAGAAGTAGGTGTGTGACTAAGTGAACTATAGTAACCATGTTATCATGAGAACGTGATGTAAAGAGTGCCAAAGGTCTGAACTCCCCCCTCTCTCTCATTTAGCAGCATATGCAGTCATTCAGCAGTGACTCATATGTGTCTCACACAATTAACGCCTTCTGCTGAACAAAGAGGAACAAATTAACCACAAGTACATACCGAGACACCAACAAAGGGTATTTTTCTGATGAGTCGAAAACACTGCTTCTTGATTCTGGATAGGAGACCTATTGGACCAAAAAAAGCAAGGCCAGCAGCAGATGTGGTGAAATGCAGGAAAACATTCAAATATAAATTCTTAAACTGCTGACTGTGACTAATAATCACATCTCTAAAACTAAAAGGTGCCATCAAAGGGCATTTTATTCTGACAACTAAAACCTGAAGGCTAGTTTGCTTCAATGAGGCTTATTTTGACTCTCCAGGAGATAAAGTGACATTAGCAGTTTTATCTGAATGATAGCAGATAGAAAAAGCCTTCAGACAAGAGATACACGTACAATAGTTTAAGGACAAGAACTGTTTTTATCATAACGCTGCAAGTTATTTGAGATAACAGATAATCAAGTAATGAAACTTGTGGAATGATTAAAATGTGGGGAAAAGCACAAAATAGCCACTTTACTAATAAACATGATGGAAAAATACCATCTGGTGACATGTCATCACTAGGTAGAGCTGAACTGTAGTACTATGATAAGGCTGGTGTCTGATATGCTCTGAACTTGTATTAGGGCTAAAACAATTCATCGGCTTATTCAAATAATTTGATAAATTATTAAAAATGTATTTAAAAACGAGTAGAATCAAGGCTTCATTTAAGCCACATGCTATTCAGTGACCATGTGTTTCACAGGTACAGTTTTTAGCTAATTTGCAACTTTATTCAAGATGAAGTCTATTTTGCATTTAGGCGTTCTGTCAAGACTTTATCATCTTTTTTAAAAAGAGGCACAAACATCCTGAAGTTTTGCTTCTATACAGAGCTGTGTAAGATCTGGTGACTGGTAGATATATTAAAAAGCTTGTACTTGAATAAATGTTCTGGTTTCGGTCCATGATCACATTATTACTAAGCAGCAATTTAGAAAAAATCTGACATTTCCCCCAGTCTGTGAACTCACAATCACTTAGTTCTAACTAGCAAAAACAGCTTTTCTATATGAAAATGTTTACTTCCAAAATCATAATTTGTAAGTTAGTCAAAAATTAACAAAAATAAATTGTACTCTGTTTAATACAGTCCTTAAAATCTACATGGTCAATATCTGTATTAGCAGGTTAGGGTTGTAGAAGATTTGTAAACTGGTTTCGGCCCTTAAAACCAGAATCGGTGCATCTCTACTCAGCAGACAGAAAGGGCAGGGCTGCCGAAAGAATTTTTAATCTTCAGGGCAGAATATTTAAGGTGGAATGCTTGTTTCTGTGTTTTGTTGAGCAGATGATCATTGAGTTGAAATGCTTTAAAGCGGCAGTGTGTATACAAGTCACAGAGCTTGTCGAACAAACAAGGCTTGTCTGAGCTGGAAGGCTGTATCAGTGGGAAAGATAAAGAGTATGATCCACACACATACTGTATATGACAATACTTCTGTACCTAGTGAAAACATGTCACCAAATCGTATTTTGTACATTACAAAACTGTACCATAAAAGGGCCCAAAAATTCTAAAGATGTGCTGCTGATTTCACCAATTAAGGCACCTGCAGGATCACTCATGAATCATGTGTGAAAGATTACTTTCTTGCTGGAAGAGGAAGCCTTTGACCCAGACAGCTCCCAGCACGGTGAGGACCGACGCTCCGATGATTTGCCACGGCTCCATGTCGGCACAGTACGAGTTGACCTTCCACCGGCCTTTCTCCAAGTACAGCAGCACCATCTCCTTATACACCTCTAAGGCACTCTGTACACAAACACAACCCTATGTAGTACAATACTACCACAGCATGTACTCAAAAATGTCCCCAAATGTATGATCAGTCAGTCAGGTTTAGCAGGAAAACCTGTATCACTTGTTTAGGTAATTACATCAATTATCACTTAATGAACTTATCTATGAAACACTAAAATAATATGCTGAGTTAATTAAAATAATACCCAGCTCCTCCATCACCAGGTGAGAGTGAATACACTTAGTTAACTGGAACACCAAACTCCCCCAACAGCCCAGACTTGTAACACAGCCAGCAGTGAATGTGTTGCAATCAGTCATGACAGGAAGTTCACTTGTAAACACGCCAAGCCATAAATAATACCCTATTTCTATTTCTCCTCCCAGTAAATGCTAAAATATTTGTTATGAATTGAAATGTGATTGAACTTGTATAATTACACTCTCACTGAGCCTTAATTATACTAAACATATAGGAATGCAATTGCTTAAGTGCAGCTCAAATTATCTTTCTATTATCTCAGTGGTGTTTTTTACAGCATAATAGCAGGTGGCTTGATAGTGAAGACATGCCCCCTCTATGATAATCGAATGGAGAAAGTTTAAGGTTCAAAATACAGAATGTTAAGTAACTTCTTTTTGTGCTGCCTGGAATAAACATCACAGAATAGAACAATGAGGAAACAGTGACCAATAATTTGAATATTGAACCGATGCCCCTCTGCAGTATATTTGCAGTGGATTAGCGCTGCTGAGCTACAGGATTGTCTACCCAGACAACAGCTCTCATACCTGCCTGTCTGGATAACATGTTCTCATTCAGGTTTGACAAGATCCACTGCAAATAACAGCAACAAAAAAAAAACAATCCACAAACAGAACATGACTTTTACTCCTTTACACACGTGCCATAAAGATATTAGAATGACGTTATCTGACATCCAGCCTTAAAAATACAAGGCTCCTTCCGCAAGCATGTTTTCAGTACGCACTTCACTACCGTTAAGGAATTAACACCATCTCGCCTCAGGGAAAATAGAATCAAGTTCACAAAAAGGATTATGCACTGGTATTGCCTTTCTTATTGTTCAGCAGAGGCAGCCAATTCCTGCGCCATTGCTTCCCACTACAACATTTGGCTATTTGGGACCAGAATCTATTGTCCTATAGAAGGCTGGATTCTCAGGAAAATGTGAGGTGGCTGCTTTTGGATACATCAAGAGAAAACAGATTACTTTTAGCCAAATAAATAGAATGTTTCTTTTTATCTTCTATATTGTCCCAAATTGAGACAAGCCATTAAACCTATTTGTTCTTATTTCTCTTCCTGAAATAAATCTGTAGGGAGTCCAGACAGTAAACTTTGCACTGACAGCAGATCTTGCCTTAGAGGAGCTGCCCTCTCTATCTTTTGTGGGCTGTTATCAAATAAGGCTGACTGTGCTTAAAGCAAAGAAAATCTCACAATCTGAGCAGTCCTCTGGTAGCACCAACAATAATACATTGTTTTAACTTCCTGCAAACTGATGTATACCAGGATCTCTAAAATTATCTTGAATTAACAACAAAAGGAAATGATAAACGGCTTTAAAACACCCCACAGAGGAAGTACAGATTCTAACCTAATAAAGGTTGAACATAAAACGGTCTCCATACAGATGTATGTCTTTATTTCTGGTACTGTTATTGTGGAGTCCTTTTTGTAAGGTTTTAGGAGCTAAAGTACCATATTGTTGTTAGTGTTCTGATAATAAAAGTCTTTGCGAATCCTTAAGAGAAAACCATTAGCTCACTTGGCTACGAATAAACAAATGTCTCCAAGCATCTGTAGCGTTGTTTCCACGATAACACAAAGTGATAAAACACCTACCCAGTAATCCATGATTTTGCCGAGGTTAGCTAACAGCAAAAGTTTTCTTCTTGTCTTCTTCTTAGTAATTTCACCCCCAGCAGTCTGCTGTGAGGTCTCGGCTCACATGCTAACTATAAAACCCAGAAACCAGTGATGAAACGCGGATATTTGGACCTCAGCTCAGAACCGTGTGTTTCTTTCTGTGAAGAAACAGGAAGGGCAAATTCAGATGAAGCTCTGATCCCAGCTAGCTTCCTTCTCCGAGAAGTCACGTGACCAGCGACAGCGAACGCTCTCTCTCGGTGTTGTGTCGAAATGTGTTCCCCGTCGATCTGTTTCCCAACCTTCCTAATTATGTAGTATTTCAGCCGTTTCTTTGCTAGAATGTGTAAAAACGTAAACTCGGAATAAAAATGTCAAGTATCATGAAGTAACGAGTAAGTTGCATGTATTTTAACAAAAAAGGATAATGTTTTTATTATAAATTCTGAACAAAGGTACAAATGTGATCATGAGAATCAACCCCTTCTACAATGGACAAAGAAATAAAAAACATATTTATTCTGTGTTTTTCTTTCTTTCTTTCTTTCTTTTTAAAGCTGCTTAACAACGAAGAGAACGCAGTACGGATTTCTATGGAGAAACATATTCTGGCACAACACCTAAAGAGCCGCTTCTTCATCTGGCGGCTCGTGCGCACACATTATTTGCTGTTTTTACTCAAAGAAGAAAACAAGAAAGATTAAGAACCTACAAAAAATATTGTACACTACACCAATAAGGTTCAACCACAACTTCAATTTAACAGAAAATAACTTACCTTTAATTTACTTATTTATTTAATCATCATGTTTTCTCAACACGTCCTGTTTTAGATGAATTTATAGGACACAACAGGAAATTATAACCATTTGTTGTGTATAATATAAAAGCAAATTTAATAATAATTTAATAATCCCTATTGTTTTTAAATTCGTTCATGTGATCAGCTGTTAAGTTGCACAAGCACATCATTTCCTTAAAACCTTGGTAAAATAATAATGATTATAATCATAATGCATGGTAGCAGTTTTAATTGGATTTCTTAGGAGCAAAAAAGATTTAAAGATTGCAGGACCACAAGAATATAAGTAAATGCCAACTTCTCTTGTTAAGGTTTTATACATTTACTAATAATAATTTTTCAGAATGCTTTTTCAAAGATTTCTATAGTTTTTTTTTTTTTTTTTTTTTTTTTTTACATTTTGTCGTTTTATTTTTATGGACAGGTTTATCCAAACTACACCTGCAAACAATTTGTGACCATAAAAACTGATTTTGTGCAATCCTCAACTGTAACTCAAGAACAACCTAATTTCAACCTATCAGCAGTCACTTAATGCAGATGCACAATTTTTGCCTAAAAAATGATAAATATAAATTATATTACAATTACATTTACAAGATCTTTTGTTTTACTACTAATAGTGCAGTATATTTAATCTTTTGTAAATATTTATATATAATTTCATTTCATTCATTTGTTAAAATCCATTTCAGCACTTAAAACATGCAACAAAATCTATATGTTGAAATATAGAATTTTAATGCTTTGGGATATTACACAACACAATTCCATCTGTCATCAAAACTAAGTATTTTAAATCATATTGTTTCAATTTCTTCTCCTAAAACATCCTAATTCTGTAATGCCAAAAATGTATGATTTCTTATGTGTACTTCTAAGACCTTGATTTTTGTAACAGGATGAATAAATACTTTTATCAAAATCCTGCAGACATGTCTTCTGCCCTCTGGTGGAGGATCTAAGTACTGCACTTAAAAAGAGACTAAGCTTGTTATAGATATGGAGGCAACTGTAAACATATTGTTGGAGAATCGTCAGCAAGAGAAAGAGAACTGGTCTAAAGAAAAGACCGGTCTGTTGCAGACTATTTTCAACCTCAAAAAGAAAAGGGTGGATTGCCAACTCCGGGTCGGGAGAGAGGTCCTGCCCCAGGTGGAGAAGTTTAAGTATCTCGGGGTCTGATGAGAGAGGGAAGGAGGGAGCAGGAGATCGACAGGCGGATTGGGGCAGTGTCTGCAGTGATGCGAATGCTGAACCAATTGGTTGTGGTGAATAGGGAGCTGAGCCAGAAAGCAAGGCTCTCGATTTACCGGTCGATCTACGTCCCAATCCTCACCTATGGTCATGAGCTTTGAGTAATGACCGAAAGAACAAGATCGCGGATACAAGCGGCTGAAATGAGTTTCCTCTGCAGGGTGGCCGGGCTCAGCCTTTTAGGGATAGTGTAAGAAGCTCAGACATCCTCCTCCATATCGAAAGGAGCCAGTTGAGGTGGTTCGGGCATCTTGTCAGGATGCCTCCTGGACGCCTCCCTCAGGAGGTATTCTGGGCATGTTCTGCCGGCAGGAGCCCCCCAAGTTGACCCAGGACAAGCTGGAGGAAATACATCTTCAGGTTGGCCTGGGAAGGCGTCCCAGCTGAGGAGCTGGTGGACCTGGCCGGGGAGAGTATGGCCTGGGATGCTCGACTTGGGATGCTGCCCCCGCGACCCGGACCCGGATAAGCAGAAGAAGGCGAGGCTACAGCTGATTGTCTAATGAGTTACTTCCAGAACTAGAGACAGGCAGCCCAATATGATAACACATATCTTTGAACTACTATGGAATTTGTCACTACTTGCATCTTTAGTTCTGAATTAATTAGGGCGTGCTATGCGAAGCAATGCACACCTTCTTCACCTCTAAAGCGATGCCTGGTTAGTTAGTTGGTTTGTTTTATTCCTCTTCCTTCAACATTAATGCGTCCTGCATGGAGGGTTGCAGCCAGGCGCATGATACATCAAAACGACCGGCTCCGTCTGGAGATTACTTTTATAAGCATTCGGAGTTACCATGGTGATGTCATTCGCAAAAAATGTTACACATGTGTCACATGTTACAAAGCAACAATCGTCTCACAGCTGGAAGGAAGGAATCTGAAGATTTGAAAGCAAATTGAGACAATATGAGACACACACACACACACACACACACACACACACACACACACACACACACACACACACACACACACACACACACACACACACACACACACACAGTATATATGTAAACACACGTGTGTATACATATGCCTATATATTTGAAGAAAGAATTAAACATTATTATTACCTTAATATTGCAATTAAATTTTTACATTATTATAGCATTACATAACCCTTCTATCTCTCAAAAGAATAAAAAATGACAAAAATAAAAAGTATGCTTTTCTTTTCTAAGTGGGGAATTTGGAGGGTAAAACCCTTCATTAGTCCAGATGTTTTTAATAGATTTTTTAAGGAAATCATATACTATGACTTTACAAATGCAGCATCCATAATAATAATAATAATAATAATAATAATAATAATAATAATAATAATAATAATAATAATAATAAAACTTCTCCAACTTGTTTATGAGACATTAAAAGTCAACAGTGACAGCTATTTCTAAGATGCTTTTGTCCGCAGAGTGACTTGAAATAAACATGAACGGGGACGGGGTTCCGTCCATCTGGAGTTTGACAGTCCGCTTCATTAACATAAATACGTGAGTCAGCGGGAGTCCAGTAAGGTGATGCTGAGTCCCACTCCACAGAGGAGACGCTTCCTGGACTGCTCAGGTCCGGTACCGCCGTGTTCTGGTCCGCCAGGCGCAGGGTCTGCGTCAGAGCCCAGATGTAGTTCCGAGCGAAGCGCAGCGTCTCGATCTTGGTGAGCTTCGCGTCTTCGGGTAGAGACGGGAGGATGCTCCTCAGCGCGTCCAGAGCCGAGTTCAGGTTGTGCATCCGGTGGCGCTCCCTGTCGTTGGCCTTCGTCCTGCGCGTGCCACGCCGTGCACGGGCGCATCCTGCAGCCTCTGTTGCCGGAAACCCGAGGGACGCTTTAGGAGACATCCTGTAGAGTTATTTAAACTAGATTAACTTTCATTTTTGATTATTTTTAAGGAGCTGACATCATATAATTAAAAATAACTGTTAGAAAATGCCGTTTAAACTTACATTAGCAGGTGGAGCAGGACGCAGACAGTGCTCCTTTCTGGTGGGAGCAGAACATGAATCCGGGCAGCTGACAGTGAAGGATGGATGCGCATCTCTGTCATTTTATATGGCCTTTATCTTATCTTCTGCACGCGGACGCCTGAATCAACAGCGCCTGTCAAGTGGCCAATCAGCTTCCAGGGAAAGTGTGCATGCCCCCCTTTCCCACCGACCCTCAACCTTCACTTTATAATAATCATTCAAATGAACAGATAATGAAGCCCACAGGTGTGTCAGGTTGACAATAATCAGGTTTTAATGGCAGTTTGAGACCAAACGTTTGTTTCTTTTGGGGGGAAAAAGCAGGAACACAGCATCCCTGTGAACAAAGCTGCAAAAAAAAAAAAAAAAAAACTCTTTAGAACAGAGCAGCTGCTGCACAAAACGCAACATTTCACCCATCTATTATTTCTTATCTCACTCGCACTCACTGGGTTTAAAAAATGCACATTTTTGTTTGAAATATTAACGTTTTTATTCTGAATAGTGAAATAACTTGTTAGGTTTTTGCAAACCAACAATTCTCACAATATTAAAATAAACCTTTACATCCACATGTTAGAAATAACCCTTGACGCACAAATGAAAAGTTTAAAGTTTTCAATATTTAAAATGATCATCAATGTAATTAAAAGAGGTCTCTGAGTTAATAAACAGATGCTAAAAATCTTTTAAATGTTAAGAATATTTAACGCTTTGAGATTTTGTAAGTATGGGATTGTTCTGGTATTTAAACTTTAGAACAATATTTTCAAAACCCTGTAACGCAGCATTTTACGCACCAAATCATTGGCGCACGACCCCTAAAACCAAGATTATAATAATTATACAGATGATTTTGCAAACGCAAATTTAAAGCATGACACGGAAGGCCACACTGTACCGAAACAGGAAGTAAAAATATTACTGCAATCCACTGTAAATTCATAATTGATCGCCAAACATAGATTATTTTTGTTACTGCGCGCAAATACGCAAAGTGTTCAGTAAATATAATGTAATTTCTATAAGCAAATTTTCTTTTGATCACATTTTCTTCAGGAATTTTTAAAAAATATGTTGTTTTGTTTAAAAAAATGCAATCAATACCAGAAAATATTTGCATTTATCGCCAAAAATACATTTGGATAAACGTTTCCGTTAAAGCGCAAAGATCCGCAATCTGGACAAGGACAATTACGCACAAGGCCAACGAACAAAAACGACTTGATAAACCAAACTTTCCTGTGTGAGGTGAAAGTACAAAGGCTTTTGCTTTGTGCTGCAATAAAACCAGCTGAATATTTCGTGCCATGTGGGTATAAACCCGTGCGCTATGACATCTCCAAAAACTCGTTCTTTTCGGCCACAACTCCATGGCGCACTGATTCTTTCCCCTCTTGTGCTTTAAAAAAATGTAAGTTTAGTTAAAGGGTAACGACATTTATGATTAGTTGTTTGGAGTGTGACGTTTGGAGTGTGTCAGGGCTGGTTTACTAACAAAGGGAGCAGAAAAATCTCCCTTTAACTTTCTGTCTAAATATGTGCTTTAGGAGCAATCTGATAACCATATGCTTTCAATAAAACGGACAAATACTCCTGAGCGATAGGAGATGGTGGCTCGCTGTTATAAAAGGCAGGGAAAGTCTAAAGTAAACTCGATGTCTCCACTTAACAAATAATCAGTGAAGCCAGATCTGGGCTCGGATATCTTGGACAGGTGTGCGTTAGATGTAAGACTCCCCTTTGTTTTTTTTTTTTTCTTTTTGTTATCGGTGTGCTGTAAGTGTCCCGCTTGTTATGCAAAGTGTAGGCAAACACAGTCGCTGTGGAAATGGCAGATATCGGAGCAGACTTGACGTGATTTAACAATATTTAACAATAAACTGAACAAGCTCCGGAGCAGGTGATATCTGCCCGATGCGCCTGATTAATACTTCCTTTACTGCTCCGCTTTACAGTCTCTCCTGCTTATTTATTAAACAAAAATCTATTTATTATTATTTTAGCAAACAGAGGAACCAGGTGGGGCTTTATTTCGTCTTGAGCTTTTTGTTTGAAGGACGTTTTGAGGGGGGACAATCAAAGTCCAACAACTCGCTGACCAGATTGTTGTCAACCCAAACTGGCAGCGGAGCTATTCAATGTGCCCCCCCCCCCCCCCCCCCCCCCCCCCCCCCCC
>SSNR01000040.1:465891-527700 GCA_006937965.1 Callopanchax toddi | reverse complement strand
TTTTTTTTTTTTTTTTAGAAACCGTAGACGTCATAATTCACCACACAAACATGGGATATGATCAAAAAACACGACAAGTGAATGGAGAGTTACGTTAAGAGCCGGAGTCCGACTTTGTTCATCAGCTCCATGCAGCCCCCGGTGTGTCTTGAAGCTCAGTCCGTGTTCGAAGCTCTGTTGCTGGGCAGAAACTCTGGTAGTTCCTGCCTGGAGCGAAGAACAACCGTGTTGATCAGTAATATCCTCCGTCCTCTGCTTTCAATGCGCTGGTCTTAGCTGTCGGTAAACCTTGTTTGGGTTAAAAGGTGCTGTTTCTGGAAGTTGTGCAGGTTGTAGCCAGCTGGAGCTCTGGGTCCCATCCAAGCGGCAGACGAGACGACCATGCCCGCCGTCTGAGTGGTTTCACCTGGCCTACGGAGCATGGCTCGCCCCCACCCCGCGGGGGTGGGGGTGGGGGGTCGCCTTTTTCAGGGGACGCTTGATTTGTTTGCAGGGACACTCAACCGGCGTCTGTTTCACTGACACATCTGTCATTTGTTGTTTCAATAAATAGTTCAAATGACTGTTTTTCATTGTGCATATTTTGCCCTTAGGGACCATTGTGTGGTTTTTTCTGAAAATCTGATGCTACATAAAAAATACAAAGTAAACAAAAATCATTTTTATGCTCATTTGTGACACTACAGAGCCCTGATAATTCACCCCCATAACCAGTCCTCTGGACATATTACACAAAAAATTATTTCATTTTTACAGTTTTTTTTTGTTTGTTTTTTTCTCCATGCAGATTTTTGTTATTATAACCTGTCATTAAAGGGGCTAAATGTAAAAAACAAAAAAAATTTTTTTTGGTCTTGTGAGCACTGAAGCTAAGGATGAAATTGATATAAAAATATACAAACTTTTAAAAATATTATAATTATATTTCTAAATCAAGTTTCATTGCGCATTTTTTGCTCCGAGGGACCAATGTGTGATTTTTTATGAAAATCTGATGCTACATAAAAATTACAAAGTAAACAAAAATCATTTTATGCTCATTAGTGACACTCCAGAGCCCTGATAATCCACCCCCATAACCAGTCCTCTGGACATAGCACACACAAAATTATTTCATTTTTAGTTTCGTTTTTTTTCTCCATGCAGATTTTTTATTATAATCTGTCATTAAAGGGGCTAAATGTAAAAAAACTAAAAATATTTTATTTTGTCTTGTGAGCACTGAAGCTAAGGATGAAATTCATGTAAAAATATAAACACTTTTGTAATAGTCTAATTATAATTTTATATGAAGTTTTCTTGGCGCATTTTTTATGCATTAGGGACCTTCGTGTGGCATTTATTAGAGGGACCTCCAAGGGTTATTTTACATTAGACAAAAACCTCTAAAGCCAAAGCAGATGAAAAGCTTCCGTTTTCAAATTAGGGTTTGTCTTTTTTTACGTGCAGTACTAAGATCCTCCACCAGAGGGCAGAAGACATGTACAGATACCTGTCTGCAGCATTTTGATCCAGTTACAAAAAGCAAAGGTCTTAGAAATACACAGAATTAATACAATTAAATTAATTGCGGCATTTTAGAATTAGGATGTTTTACAAAAAGAAATTGAAACATTCTTTAAAATGCTTAGTTTTAATGACAGAAGGAATTGTGTTGTGTAAAATCCCAAAGCATTAAAAATTCTACCATTTCAACTTCCAATAGATTTTGTTGCAGGTTTTAGTGCAGAGATGGATAATGAATTAAATTAAATGGGTAGTGTGCAGCTCAGTTGGTTTGGCAACTGGAGGGTCGCCGGATGGATCCTGGTCCTTGAGGTCCACAGTCCTGCATGTTTTAGGTGTTTGTTTCTCTGCATAAAAACACCTGATCTGAATTAGTGGGTGATTACTGATGACCTTGAAACCCACTGAGGAGGTTAATTCAACATTTTAAATCAGGTGTGTTGAAGCAAGGAACCCCAACATGCTGGATACCGGCCCTCGATCAGGACTTCACCCCGGCTCCATCGTAGTCCTGTCAGTGAAACCAGCCAATGTATATTTGAAAATCAATTAACTTCAACATTACCAAGCAGCTCAGCCATTCAATTTGATATTTACAAAATAAATCCAACATAACCAGGTGTTGATGCTTAAACATAAAAACATCTTGTTTTCATGGAACACAAACAGCAAAATTTCGGTGCAGTTTTAATTAGTAAAATGTGATTTTCCATCTGCCTCTCGATGGCTGAGTGGAGACAGCTAAATGGCTGGATGTGGCTCACGGCTGTAAAATACCCATATCTGTCTAAAAACAAACAAAAAAAGCTCAGCTCATGTTCAGAGTTCATCTTGTAAACATTCTGAACTAAACTCACATCCCCAAAAACAAACAGTACTTCTTATTCATTTATCAAATTTTCAACAAATAAAAACACATTTATAAAAATCTAATTTAGAAAGTTGTGTACGTCTGTTTAGAGATATTCATTCAGCAATCACAAGGATCACAAAGCACCATCAATTGGTTAAAAAAGAAATGTTTATTTGGCAGCTTTAGTTTAGGTTTCGTCTAATTTAAAAGTATAGAAATGTCTGTAGGAAAAATAAAGCACTTGTTTCTAATGTATACAAAAAGACATGAGTGGAAGAAACTCAAATTGAGTTTTAAAGAATCTTTAAAAAGTGTTTTGTGCAAATCATCACATAGTTCTTAATTCTTGTGCCTGGACATGTAAAGATGGAGGACCATGTTTTTGTTTTATAAGGATGAAGATGAGCCAGCTGGTACGTTACTGTGTTTTTATAGCAGAGTGCAGTTTGATGCTAGGCTGTGGAGCGGGGGCTCTACTTGGGGAAGACGGTGACCACATCGTAGCCCTCGGGTGGAGTCATTCGCTCACGTGCGTGCTTCTCACAATACATCTGGTCCTCTACAAAGAAATGTCCCTTCTGTTTCAGGTTGACGTTGCAGGATACGCAGGTGTAGCACTCGGGGTGACGGTACTTGTCCCTAACCTTCACCAGCATGCCCCTGAAATATAAAAACCTAATGAAAATTCACACCATCTTCACAATCAGGTTGAGGTCCAGACTGTTGCAGCTGCTCGTCTACCTATTGTAGGTCTGCTGCTGTGTTTGGGATCATTGTCCTGTTTTATGACCCAGTTTGGTCCAATCAGCTGTCAGACACTCACTCTAGAACACGTTGGTCTCTGACTTTTTAAATTCTGAGCCATTAATTTCACACCTAAATTGACTAGAACTTATAATAATCAGACTTTATACCAACACAATTTAAAATATGCAACTGAAGAATGCATCAACTCCTTATTTATTCTGCACAGCCATACCCAACCTAGATCCATTTCTAATGAGTCAACAAAAACTTCTACTAATGAATAATACTTACACAATCCCAGATCCACATTTGTCACAGGTGGGTAACTTCTCCTTGTTTCCCACAGATGATCCGATCTTTGTTGTGGGTGCTTTCACACTCCTGAAGCCAGATGGTTTATCAGAGTCACCTGCAAACGAAAGACAAATGATAAATAGCTCTGGAAGTTTTGTTACATTTTTACACTCAATGTTTCTAATAATAAAGAGATATATATTTGTTTGTCTAAGTGGTGAAGCTGCGTATAACTGCTTCCATACCCGTCTCAAGAATCTCCTGAAGCATGTTGAATGAAGCAGACTGTCGAGGCAGCTCATCAGACTCTTTGTTCTCCTGCAGCATCTTGTACACTTCTGAATCTGCTGCTACGTGTGGTCGGCTCCCAGCTGCTGGATGTTCTGATGGAGCTCTGCAGAGATGCACAAATTTAAAGGATGCAAACTGCACAATTGCTCTCTGGAGGAAAAATAAAAACATTCTCAGATACATATCTTCAAATGTCGAATTCATGTTAAAAGTTTAAACAGATTTAGACTACAACTTAACATTTTATTGTACTAAGCAGCATAAAACAACAAAGGTGGTTGCGATAAGGAAATCTCCTTTAGGATCCACATATTTAGACCATTGACACTTTTATTCATTCCAACATCTATACAGGAATGACTGGATGGTATGATGTGTTACAGCTCCACGGGAAGAAGAAATAAATGTGAGTAGAAGTTTTGTCAGATCTCAGCCTCGCTGTGATTTGTCTGGTCGGTCTCGTACCGGGCCAATAAAAACGCTCTAATGGTCTGGTGGGCGGGATTAGCCGATGGTGGCAGAGCTTCGACTGAGTTTAAACAACATGGCGGCAGCTCGGGAACCTCATTCGTTGGAAATGGATTTGTCATCACCTTTGGACGATTTAGATTTGGGCTTTTCTTTAAGACGTGAACAGATAAAGGCACTTAAGTCTTTTATTTTGAAAGAGGATTTATTGGCTGCTTTGCCGACAGGATACGGTAAAATTTTAATCTACCAGCTGGTTCCGGTAGTTGCTAAACAGCTCTGATTGGTCCTAGTGCCATCCAATAGCATGTGAAGACTGTTTGACAACCGTTGATCCCGTCTCTATGAATGTGTCATTTTAGTGGATCGTGGCCAAACTATATATCCACATATATAGTCTGGCTTGCTAGGCTAGCAGGTACTCACTGGTTTACTGAAACGTTCCAACTGGGAACGCTGGTTTTCCTGTCAGGATTTAAAAACAATATGCTGTTTTTTTTTATTAATCAAATCTTGGGCAAGCAAAAGGGTTACTTTTTTTCTTTTCTATGGCCATTTGTTAGGTCAATTACGTTTTTAAGCAAAAAAAAGCATTTAAAAAAATACATGAAAGACGACTTTTTATATGAACACTCAGCTGAAAGCCTGAATGAGCCAATTAACATCTTAAATCATGTTTGTAGTATTTGTAGCCTGGTGAAGTTTTAGGCTTTGTCAAGCCAGACTAAAAGGAAGAAAGCTGAACTGGCATCAGACCAAACATAACACTTAAATCAAGTCTGTCTGATCCAACTGAAATTAGGTGGAAACATTTAAGCAAAACATACTTTTTGTTGGAGTCACCGGCTGAAGCCACGGTCTTCACCTCGTCCACGGCGGAGTTGAAGTTCTTGATGTTCTCTGAGGAGTACAGACCAGAGGGGCTGTTGTACTGGTTGGTCACAACTTTGGAGCCAAAACCAGCGAAAGGCAGAGCGCTCCTGTTATGAGACGAGCCGATGTGTTTCACCTCCTGACAACAAAAGACAAAACGATGTTCTGTTCAAGCTTTATGTGAACAACTTAAAATGACAAATGCTGCTCGACTTTTACGCTAAAAGACTTTTTCTGTCAATGGAATTTAAACTTTCAGGTAAACTTAAAAACATTCTAATCTATTTGCACAAAAACATGCATCCATAAACACTCTGCATGTACATGAATTTAAATATTTTAAATGCAGGTAAATCTTTTGTCTCAACTCTTTTCTGCTTAATTAAACCAGCTAACAGACATTAAATAAAAACACGTAATGAAAATAGCATGCCAGCACGGCAGACACATAAATACCACCGAGTCTACCTCATGCATTACTGTGGAAATGCCTCCTAATATGGCACATGCTTCAAGCGTCTGGAATCTAAATTGCCAAATATTGCAAGGCTTTGCAGATGTGAACTTTTAGCCAAAAACAGAACATGAAGATACCTGCAGGCTAAAAAGCATGTCTGAACAGTGAAAAAAACCAATGCTTGGAACATGTCTTGCTACGTGTGTGAGCAAACATCTGTGATCTTTCACACAAAACACAAACACAAAGCCTGGGACACAGTTTCCTACATGATGTCACACTTTGGCTTCAACTTTCCACTGACTGCAGGAACTGTCGAACCTGGCTGATAAACTACTGTCTCCTAGGAAACCTGTTGGGAAGCAAACAATTACTTTTACTGCTGGCAACAATAAAAAAAGTTTACCACAAACCTTCTCAAACATACTGTAGTGTGAAAAATATTCAAGTTAAAGCAGGAACTGTATGAAAGGAGTTCCTGTTTTCACTCTAAATGACAGAGATGGAGCAGGAAACTTCAAAGACTACACCCTGCACTGATGTAGACGCTCACCTGTGGCTCTGAGGCGAGATTCATCTTGTACGGATGTGCTTTCCCTTCCTCGGGTGAAAGTGGTGACCATAGCTTACTTTCTGACCTGAGGAGCAGAGGAAGGGGGGGGGGGGGGGGGGGGGGGGGGTTAAAGGCTGAGAATTTCCAGAATAAAAATCTCCAGCAACCTTTCTGCTACAGTTCTAAACTATGAACCTCTTATGTTGAGAAGCGATGGAGTTATAGTCGTTTTGGTCAAACTTAGACAACAACATTATGTGTGACCTCATGCTTAATCAGGTAACACTCAGTATGTGTTAATGACTCTCAGCTACTGAAACATCCAAGCTGCCATAAAAAGGTATTCAGTTAAAAACAGGGTGCATATAAGTGGTGCATGAGTGCCCAAAATAATAAAAGTGCCTTTTGCCTCCATGTTCCTTTGTGCAATGGTGTGCCGTCTTATAGGAAGTGTACTCATGGCCTCAAGCTGCAATTCTTTTACTAAATCCATGTTGCCATACCATTGCGGTATTGTTCAAGCAGCTCGTCATTACACAGCCTGCAGCCTGAGCTGAGATGAGCCGAGATGCTCGCTTTAGGTTTTCCCCTCAGGCCAACAGCTCGCTCGTGTGCAGGAGTTTAGTGAAAGCTCCTCCTTCAGGAACACGGAGACGTTCTGTGTTGATGAGGCTCTTTAAGGTTTGCGTTTTAGTACCCCTGGTCAATAGGCATTTCCCCTGTTGCAACTGGACTGATCCCTTCACCAACGAGAGGCTGATTGGTACAGACATTGGGGCGTGGGTGCAGTGGATTAGGTTTAGGTGATGGTTCAGATAGCCATTTTCTTTTAATAAATTAAATCACTTGAAAACTGCCTTTTTTATTTACTCAGGTTATCTTTGTCCAATATGGAAATGTATTTGCTGATCTGAAACATTTAAGTATGAGTAAACATAAAAAATAAAATCTGTAAGGGGGCATATACTTGTTCACAGCTCTATAGAGCTGAGAGGATTAACACAGCTTCCTCCATCACACAGAACCTGGTATCAGCATGTTGCTCAACAGTAATATCGTCCTTGTGATCACTGAGCAGCATGCAGTCAATCTAGTAATAGTTTTGCCTCAACAAATGTTTGCAATCAAGTGATTAAGATCTCATTATTAATCATTTCAGCCAAAATATAAAATGTAGTGATTACTTTCTGAATGATTTATTAATATTCATCCAGTGAAATGCTAAAATATTTAAATATGTTATGACTCTACACATAAACAGGAGTAAAGATGACAAAACAAACTATTTTCTATTGTTTTAATCAAAGACAAATTTATGCAACGCAGTTAAATAAAAAGGAGTCAAAGTGTGGCTCAGCATAAATACACACCACTAGTAAAGTTTACAGTAAACAAAGAGGGCAGATCCATAGTTTACATTGAATAAACAAAAACAACCTACTGAAAACAGCCGAGTTGTTTCACATTCCTAAAGGTTTCAGGCAGTTCTGCAGCTACCTACCTGTCTATGGAGAGCACCATTTCCTCAATGCAGCCTTTAATCTTGTTCTGCGCTTCCAAGTGAGTCATGTTCTCTGTTGCCTCTCCGTTGATAGATACAATGATGTCTCCCATGTACAGATTGGCTTCGGCCGCTTTGCTCCCAGGGTTCACCTAAACACAGAAGATTACTGAAATACTCACAGACAGCAACTACTCTCCCTATAGGTTTAGGGACATTAAACATCTAGTAATGTAAAAACACTTAACTTTTATAATTACAGTCTGAAAGCCTGGACTTTTATTCTGATGTGCCGACACTCAAAACTTCAACACATGGTTTAATTTACAGTAAACAGCTGCAAAGCCACTAACAGGAGTCATCATCCAGCAGCCCACAAGGCAGATTTTTCATCAAGATAAGACGCAAAGAAAACAAAAAGCACAGTCCAGGAATTCCTCATCACATTTCCATGGGTGGAGCATTTATAACAGGAAAATAAACGACTCTATGCTGAGGCAAAGTACACTCAGGGTTATAATCTGCTGCAGTCGTCCATACTGATCTGTAAAAATGCTGCATTTATGTACACAACATTGTTGTGAAATGAAAAGCCAAAAAAGGCTATCTTATCTTCCATCTTCCTCAGGTGAGTCACTGCGCCTTGTCTGTGCTACTGGAATTATCTTTCAAATTAGTCATAAAGTTGCTGAATGAATCAGGAACCCAGTTGTAACACTTCCCAGTTTACTTTCCTTGAATCAGAAGGTACGAGAAATGTGACACAACTTAGGGAGGGATTAGTGACCCAATTGCATCAGACCAAAGATAAAACTAGGGTAAATTAAGAACAAATTTAGACAGGACTTTTTGTTACTAAAATTCTGACAAAAACATTTGCAAAACAGTTTCACAACTACCAGACCGTGCCCCAAATAAATTCTAGCGTTGAACATACCAATTCAGTCAGATTCCAATTCAAATCTGCAAGTTTTCTTTTAAGTTTGTGTCTTTACCTGAAAACTAACCTTCACAGCCCAACAAGATACTGGCAAACAAAACGCAAACAACATTCAAGAGTTAAAAAAAAAGTCTTGAAATGTTCACCAGTCCTCGATTTCCTTGTCCAAGTCTCATCATAGTCTCACTGAAGTTGCAGAATTTTTGAAGATTAAAAAAAATTCTAAGACAAACTACATTTTTACACCAAATGATTTAAGGGAAGACTTCATGAGTGCACGAATGCGTGTTTCTATATACTGGTACTTAATAAAAGGAAAAAGGAATGTTCATATCTAGATAGTATCTATGCATCTGTCCTCACTCACTGAACAAGCCAATCGATGTTCACTTGCCTAGAAGAATTTAATCATACACTGAAATCAAATATAACAGAATCTCAATGGGTGCCGTAAAAGCACAAAAAAAGGGTTCACTTCAATTTAGGACATTTTTTTGTGCACTTAGTAATGATGTCCTGCATCACCTTATCAATCACTGGATGTAAAAAAACAACAACATAATATTAGAAAAATTAATCGGACGTAGACTTTTTTTCAGAATGTGATTCATTTTGTAACATCACATCATAAAAACTGAAATAAAAGTTTTCAAAAAAGGTACGTCATATCCTTTTTATCCTTTACGGCATCCATACAATGCTGCTACCGTACAATACCATATTTGTGCGCAACAAAATTCTAGCCGCGTGCGCCTTTAGTGTCGGCTCGCTTGGCAAAAAACAAGCAGATGTAGCTAACATTAGCTAAACTGTGCTGGCATATCAATTACCACCCAAAGTAATTATAACTCTGTCACACTAGATAAAATGTTACAAAGAGGTGACTGAATGAGCCAATGTGCAATTAACATGAAGTAACAAAAGTTAAACTTACCCGAGAAATTGCCAGAGGCTGTTCGAAGTCTTTACCCCCGACAAGCCGGAATCCCCAGGGCGCAGGACCCTCCAACACAACCCGGTGAGGCATAACGTGAATGTTTTCAGCCCAGGTAGCTACAGCTTAAACTTGTGGCTCTGTCTGCTCCCGAGCAGCCTGACGTCTGAGCAGCATTAAGCCAGGGGCGGACCCTCTACCTAGAGTTGGGCTTCCTCGCTGATATAATTGAGATCACAGATCGTGTGTTACGATGATGTGTCACTACGACACGTTTCCATATCAGTAAGCAAAATAGCTTCACTCCTCATCACGTGACACCACATGTAGTGTTTGTTGTTTTTAATAAATCACTGTTGAATACTGTACTAGCGTCCTATTTTAAGAGAATATTTGTATAATTTGAGCATGTTAATTGCACGTACAGGAACATTAAAATAGTTCCCACTCCTCATAATTTTCTAGTGTTTGAGTAACAATAACCGGCTGTATTAAAACATTACCAGTAAAATGTGTCTCCAAACAACACACAACTCAAATGTAACAGTTAATATTTTCTGTCCATTTAATTTTTCAGACAACAAAAGATATTTGAAGGCAGAGCAGAGAGGTGCCTCTTCACGTGTTCATGTGCTCCTCTGTTTGTTTTAGGGATGCGGGACTGCCATTACGTCATTCTGTTATGTGCAAGCTTACCATTTATGGTAGAGCTAAATCCCAGGATGTAGAGTGTGCCACTCCCAAAACCTGAATTCCTGCAAGGAAAGTAGGGGGAAAATGCTTTGGCAGACAGACTGATCAAAACACACCCTTTGTGTGCATTCTCACAAAACCCTGCTTTCATTTTCTGACTATTAGGACTCCACAAAGCACTTGTCAGCATTAACCCCTTCACAGACTCCTCTAGATGAACATAATAGAGCTCATCCAGAAGTTGCACCATCCCATAAACAAACAGCCCTACCTGTGGCCCAGCTCAAACATCAGGAGCTTTAACAACAACCCACACTGACGTCTGAATGACTGCTTGCTCAAAGTCCACTACTTGCATAATACTTTGTCCATTTTGAAGTTTCTGTGTAACAGGTAAGGTTCCACTTCAGATTGTATGAGTAAATAATCTCATACTTGTTGTATATAGCTCTTTGAATGGCCTCAGTTTGAAGAAACAGAGATTAGTTCTGACCAGATGGGCTAACTGGCCACAGTGGGGCCACTTACAAAACATATTAAAACCATAACAATTTGAACCATTTCACAGCAATTTAGCCATTTTTTTCCTGTATAATCTTTACAAAGAAAACATTTTCACATCAATCTGGTCAGGACTAATCTCTGTTTCTTCAAATTGAGGCTGTTTAAAGAGTTATCTATCTACAACAGGTGAGAAATGATTGTTCTTAACCTTTTCAAGGAAATACACTTCAAAAGATCTGAACTATCCATATAATATCTTAAGCGCTGTACATAGCTTCCTGAATGGCATGGGCGTAGATTTGGCATGGACGGAGGTGACGTGTCCCCACCAATACCCAGCTATCACTGAATTGTCCCCACCAATATTTTGATCCAAGGATGCAGAAGTAGCGCTGTAATCCCATTCCCCACAAATAATATGTGCAGCCCAGCGAACCGACATGCTTACCATCCTTGCTGAATACACTTCCCTTCATTAGCTAGCTGTATTCAAACAATACTGCCTTGATTTATAATGAACTTCTTTAGAAATTACAGTATTTTAACATATCCTATGTATGGTTCAATAATGGTTGAATAATGGTTACTGCTTATTTTTCCAGGAATTTTAAAGCTCTGTAAATAATGCTTGTTGTAGTTTCACCTTATTGCCACAAGAGGGCGATGGATACCAAGGTTTTTCAACTAAAAGCGCTGTAAATAATGCTTGTTGTAATGTCACAAAACTGCCACAAGAGGGCAACAGATACCAAGCTTTTTTCAACTCAAAGCACCATAAATAATGCTTGTTGTAATGTCACAAAACTGCCACAAGAGGGCGATGGATACCAAGGTTTTTTTCAACTAAAAGCACTGTAAATAATGCTTATTGTAATGTCAAAAAACCGCCACAAGAGGGCGAGTGTGTGTCAGCAGAAACAGAAACCAAAGACCAAGAAATCACAAGATAGTTCAGTGCTTTGTACTACCTGTGCTGCTGTGTGTGGACCTGTGTCCAGGGGAAGGAGGCGTACATGTCTGGATCGACCGGCGTGAGCCCCCCCGCACAGAGCCGCTTAAACCTACAGCACCTGCTCTGAGTCTGGGTGGACCATCAGGCATCTTTCTGGCGATATTAACTTTGGGACCAGCATTACAATACATATCGCTTTATTCTGCAGCGCACGCAACCCCCACACACACACTCCTTCACCCCCACCTCGTCCTGGTCCCCACCAATGGCAAGAGCAAATCTACGGCCTTGCTGAATGGCCTCAGTTTGTAGAACTAGTTTACACCCTATAGGATTAATGAGCTACTGGCGAGTCTGAAGGCAGCCATAAACACATGCTGCCATATTAAAACAACTCCAGTCTACAAATTTTAACAGCAGTTTGTGCAAATATTATTTTATTAACTTTTATCAATAATTTAGCATTAAAATTGTTTTCATTTTTTAACATTGCTCAATTGGACAATGGCTTTAAATATCTGAATATCCACTAACTGCATATAACTCAAAATTAAGTACACAAATAAAGAAGTGCCCCATATATTAGTTTAAATTGTTTATTAAATATTGCATAATACCAAAGTCACAGCAGTGTATATTATCTTTATTTTAATGTTGTCAATATAACATCACTGCAAAAAAGAAGCAAACAAACCAAAACTGTTGCGGGTTGTTCGTCTCATTAAACTAGTCCATTCTCAGGATTATTAATCATTATGTTGAAGCACTGTGTCACACTCTTATACAGAAACAGACACGTTTTTAGTAAATGTCTCTAATCGTAGAGACTAGGACTAACAGGAAAACCGTGGTTACAGTAAATGTCAGAATAGATCTCAGTGATCCTCATCAACACAAAAAAAATGAGGCACGATTTTGAATCTAACAATATGATCCACACAAATGGCAGCGTGATATATCATATGCATCAAACGTTCTGTGCTTTGCCACGAATCCTTCAGGTAAAATAATCCTCTGGAAGTGACGGAGAGCTAACACTCCCGTTGCTTTCAGTCTATATTCTGATTTACATATTTACAATCCTTCCTGTCCCGTTCTGTTCAGACAAAATTTAGTTATCATTTTTACATATTAGTGTACACCACATTCATATATTCATACATGTCCTGATGTTTTGTGGAGCACGATTAACACTAAAATGAGTCATTTTCTGTCTAAACAACCTAATGATTGCTCATCGAATCATGTGCTTGACATGGAACAGACTTCTGTCCTCGTGGAAGAAAAATATTTAACAAATTCACGAGGAGCTTGGAGGGTAAAACACGTTAAGTCTGCTGTGGAGGCCTCAGCGGTGAATACATGAATGCTGTGTTAGTGCTGCACAGGCAAACCCACAAATCATGATGCTGAGAAAATATTCTGTAGCTGATGTTGGCAAAATGGTCACAAACAGAAGGACAAACTTGATGAACCTGATAAAAAGATGAACAAAACACTGATTGTACTTAATTTCCTTCATGAATGAATGAACTTCATATACGAGTTGTGCAAAAGCTACAAACATCATCGATGTTGATCACTGCTCAACCGGAGGTGAAACCTTTAAGAGGAACAAAAATCCGAATGCTTCTTTTCTAAAGAAGCTCTAAAAATTGATTTTAAATTAGGATTCAGATATTTTCAGACAGACACAACAGACAAAAAGTTAATTTTGCACTCGATTCAACAGAAAAACAATTCAAGTCTTTACAAACAGCTTTGAAAAATTGCATTAACAAACGTGATTTGCGCAAACCTGCCTAAATTGTTTAGCAGTTGGCCCGTAAACTACAGCTGCATGCAGCTCCGAGCAGGTCATAACAAGCGCTAGGAATTATCTGCAAGTAGTATCAGACTAGCACAAACGAGCACAGACCTAAAACTGATGAAAACGAGACGTACTTTGAGAGAAAAATGCAAAAACAAACAATGTTTCTGAGTGAGAGACGCCACGCTGACATCTAGTGAGTGTTAACACAATGTGATGGAAAGGTGGGAACGCAGAGGAAGACACCAGCAGGGCTCAAAGGAAGTAAAACTCAAATAAATCTGATACCGCCTCTGTTTTTTTAGGCTAAAGATGAAAATACTGACAAGGTCGGAGTCGTTTGTTGAGTGTACAGTGTGCTAAGCTAGTGCTAACATGAATATGATGTGATGTTCTTGAAAGGCCCCATAAAGTCTCCTCGTAATTTACATTCATGATCACATTCCAACATATCTGTTGTCATCACAGATTGCTTCATTAGCTTGTTAGGTGGGATCTTCTTAACGTTCAAACAGGATGCTAAATGCTAACATCTACCTTAAAGGGGGTTTTGGTCATTTTGAAGGGTATTTGTGTAAAATTATGAATAATTACAATCCTATCTGTTGCAAATAGCTTCCTGATCAGCCTCTGTTTGGAGAAATAGCATTTATGTCCTTCAGAGCTAATGGCTAGTCTGAATGCAGCTAAAACCAAAGCGTTGCTACCATCTTAAAATAGTTCTAAATGTAATATATCAGATACATCCAGGAGTAAAGTCCTGTGGGATTCAAAATTATTTTTGCCAAAAAAAAAAAAAGAAGAGGAGATTGAATTTGTTTTAAGATGGCAGCAATCCATTTTGGAGCTGGGTTTGTTTGGACAAGCTATTTTTAGCCTGTCAATATGGTACAATGAGATCCACTTCTCAAACAGATTGCCGCCATCTTTAAAAAAGCACAAATATAAAATATTTTTAGTCGTTCATGCGTTATCTTATAAACCTTTACATCACTGTCAATTTCGCACTACATTGCAATAGCTAGGGTTCATTTGTTCAAGCCAATATGAAAAGAACAACCCCAACTCTAAAATGGATTGCTGCCATCTTAAAACAACTCCAGGTGTCTAAAAATCAAAGCAGTTGCATACAAACCTATAAATCACCTGCAGCTAAACGTAGCACTTGCTACTTGTCCGGGGGTAAAGTTTGGTGAAAGGTTTTCATAATTTCTGCCAAAATACTTTAAAGATTTTAGGAGGCTGGATTCACCTTAAGTTGGCAGTGATCTGTTTTTGGAGTTGGGTTCATTTGGACAACCCAATATGGTTCCAATGGACCCAACCTTAAAATAGATTGCTGCCATCTTAAAACTCCAGTTGTGTAAATACAGTATCACTTATGCAGCTTTCTCTTTTTAAATCTTTGTATGTCTAAGAAGAATTTTACATCACATGGTCATTTCAGCAGAACAAATGGAAATTCAGTAGGAATATTTGCCCCTTATGTTCTTTATTTATATACAGTATATACTCTTCTTATTGTCTAAGGATTTCATTTAAAAAAAGCAAACTGTATACGTGCAGTTTCTTCTAGAGTAAAGGGAAGTATCAGCCCCACAGACGTTCTTCTTGAGTATGACCTTTTGGCCCGGTTCCAACTAGATGAGTAACAATTTTTTGGTGAATTCTGTTTTAAGATGTGTGATGAGATGCTTAAGCAGAAGACTGAAGTTCATGAAGTTCACAGCTTGAATCAAGCGAGTTTGCGGCAAAAACATGCAGAACTTCATGATTCTGGTGGTAAAAGGTCACACGTGCAGTCATCGTATCCTGTAAGAACGGTATGCTCTTTGCACTCAGCAGAGACCTCATAGCTGCACTGAATGATATGTTTGTGTGACCTCTTGCTTTCTTGCATGATTAAATCATTAAACGGTTTTTATTTCTCACTTGGGTCTTTCATACTGTAACTAAAACACACCTTTAACTCTGCTACGAATCTTTGAAGATCTGATCCATTTTAAGATGGCAGCAATACATTAGGGGTTAGCTCATTAGCCCTCTTGGATTTAACCCAGTTTCTTCAAACTGAGGCTTTTCCAGACACTACCTACAATGAGTAAAATAGTAATTATTTATAACTTTTACACAGAAACACAATTTAAAATAAGGGTGGGTGATTTTTTTTTACTTTAATACCACAGTTTTTACAAGCTTTATACTAAGTTCCTGACTATGTCCAAAAAACCATAAGAAAATAAACCTAGCAGAATACTTAGGTCAAATAATATTTTAAACAGATTTAGATCAGCCTTTCTATGGATAGAATGTGCTTTAGACCCTGTCAACACATTCTAACCTTTCAATAATTTATTATATTCATATCAGCCACCCTTACTTCAAAATGACCAAACTTTAAAAAACAAAACCAATTTAAAAAGGACACATATGTAGTTTCTGGAAGTGAAACGTGAGCATTTATACAGTTTTGCGTCGCCTTTATGAGATCCGAGCAGAGTCCAGGTGTCTAACAGCTCTAAGGTAAATGAGAGTCCCGTCGCACACACACTGTCTTTCACGTGACTTTAACAACTGAAGAGTGACTTTAAGATGGAAAAATAAAAAACAAGGCAACACTGAAGCATAATCTAAAGCATCACACTGAGTTAAAACTTCGATGTTCTTCTGAGGAAGACGTCATTGAGTTTAAGAAATTGTTTTTGAGGATAACTTTTACATGAACTCTAGTAGGTTTGATTCTAAACCCAGAACTAAACTGTGTTTGACAGACTGAGCAATCTCAATACATTTAGCATCTGTCCCAAAATTCACAAGATCTTAATCACGCTCCAGTCCTGATAGGTTGCTCGTGACAAACAGGTCCAACCTCACGCCCTATAAAATGACATTTGACTGCTCTAAAGTCCAGTTTAAATAATAAAACCCACTCGGTGATCCAGACACGGCTCTGCTGCCTGCTTCCAGGCTGAGGGTGCTACATTAACACTTGTGTACTACAAAATTACATGGACAGATTGGAAGCTATTATCTGTACAACACAAGTCGGTTGGTGATGTTATTCCACACAGGAGACGGGATTCTGGGATCGTGGTGTAACTGGTGCTGAGGTTTGGGCGGAGGGCTGTTCCTCGTCTTCGCCGCGTGCAGTTTGACATCCCCCAGGCCGTACTGATCACCAGACAGAAATATATTCACCGGGCTATATGACTATTCTAACCAACAGCCATGCACAGTAGTAATAAACTCCCAAACTCGACAGGCAACCATGTGTTAGATACGATTACAATTTCACTTCCTTCACGTAATTCCCAGGGAAAGTCCCAAACTGCTTTGTCCGCTTTGATGTACCTGCAAAGGGAAGAAAAAAGGAAAAGGATTCATTATAAGTTGTGGAGCTAACATGGCAAAAATAACTGCCGTGTTTAAAATGATGTCATCAATCTTCAGAAACCCTAGAAGAAGTAACGACTGTGGACTAAGCTGTCCTCTGCTGTCATCCTACAGAAACCCTATAGGGAGGAGGAATCCGTTCTGTAGGACATACCAACAAACCAGCCGTCATCACACTTCTCCATGACGCTGACGAGATCTCCTTCCTGCAGCTCCAGTTCATCATCGTTCTGAGGCACATAACTGTACAAAGCCTGGAAACTGGAGCAGCACACAAGGAAGGGTTCGTGAAACGTACAAGTATAAGAAGGCACACAATGTGAAACACATTAGGATTTGATTGCTTAACAGACAGACAGTCTAAAACTGAATTCTAGCCATTTTTGTGATTGTTGATGTTGATTAGCTGTGGCGGCCATCTTGAATGGGGTTAAGACACCCAGTGTTTCATGGAAAACTTTGCTCACAAACAGACGTCATCGCCTCATAAAACAGCGTGAAACTTAAAGGAAGCGTACTCACATTCCACAGTTGAGGCGGCTCGGCTCTGGGCTGCTGCTGTGGGACTGGGGTTGCTGGGAAATGATGAGAGATTGTTTACTGGGGTGGGGGTACAGTCTGTGGAGTGAGTCATTATGGTGGTGGGACAGGGTGCTGCAGTACCTCACCGAGGTCTCAGCAATATTCAAGATCTCATTACATACTGCCTCCTAGTAGTAGTAGTAGAAGTTGAAAGACAACAAGAGTCCCACAGGAGGCCGACATGAAGTTGAGGGGAGGAGTGAGAAGTTAGAAAGGGAGAAGCAAAGGATCGATTTAAAGCCAGGAGAAAAAGTGGAGGTGTTGGTGGAGCCCAGGGGAGGAGGTATGAAGAGTGGGAGCATGTAGACAGGAAACATGAGACAGTTAGTTAATAATTACAGGAAATCAGTCTGAGAGAACATGCAGTATTAAAGGGAGGCAGACAGTGACAGCTTAGGGAGACAGCTCGACATTTTTGATAAAACTTTTATTTCCTGAGCTAAAGGCGGTTGGCACCACATTTATATCTGTATAGAAGCAGGGACACTTTTTAACAGTTTCTGGGCTCTAGAACTGCTGCAAATGTGTGTATATTTTAGACTTTTATTGTGAAGGATTGAGGGAAGTTCTGCATTTTTTAATAAAAAATGAAGGTGGTTGAATAACTTTATTACGTTACTGGCTTTTTCCCCATTTTTAGCCTCTAGGTGAAGCTAAGCTAAATAGCTCCTGCTTCACATGGATACCAACATGATACCAACCTTCTCACTAAACTTTAAGAAAAAAAATTCTTCAAATGTTGGGTTTAGATGATGTTAGATGGGTTTTTGCATGTGATGCATTATAAATGTTAAAGGATGTCCTTGAAACTACAAAATAATTTAAAAGCAGTAAAAAAATAAAAAATAAAAATAATAAAAAAACTTTCTACCATCTTACCGCAAATGAGTTAACATTGTTGTTATCCTGGATGTCAAAGGGCATTATGGGGCTTCTCGAGCTCGGTCTGTGATGGTCCGCCTCATTTTTCACAAACTGCAGCACAGAAATCCGAAGACATCATTTAATGTTGCTACAGTTCAAAATAAACAAGGCTGCATTATAAATCACATCCCTAACCGAAGCCAGCATGTGAATCCTATAAATACTCACCAATCAATACCTGTCCTAAATACACTTCTAACCTCTGATGGCGTCTAAGCTGTCACACGTCTGCATAGAACAGCGGTGACGCAACGTCAGGCAACGTGAGAGCTCAGCTCAATCCGAAAAATGCAGGATGGCCTCATCATTTACGCCAAGACTGACACGACACCGTCACCGTGGCGACACGCTGGTCCCCAACATGAAGGATTCTTAGTGACATCAACCACGACAACATAATCTGTCATAATGATGACTGGCCTGCTTAGCAAATGCACAGAAACTTATGTTACAGTATATTTAGCTGTTTTGACAATGATTCTCATAAAACAACAACAATTAGTTTTTGATTTTGTTTTATGGCCTTTGATTGTATCATTTCAAGTACATGACATGATAAAATCTGCTCTGAAGATATATTTTTACAACAGTTCTCAGTATTTTATTGTACGCTGTTCCTTTTTATTCTATGTTCACTGTTTTTAAAGTGCTTTATAAATAAAGTTGGCTTTAAAGGGAGTTTTTGACCCTATTTAAGTTTGTTTTTGTGAAAAGGTTAAAAATAATTACTAGCTTCCTGAACGGCCTCTGTTTGGAGAAACAGAGTTTACATTCTATAGGACAGATGAGCTAATGGCTAAAGTCCAAACTGCATGACTGCCCTCTTAAAATAACTTGCATTAACCACTGGGGACATTTTTTAAATGCAATGTTAAGTTGACCATTAGATGCACCTGAATTGTTACATTTAGCTGCTTCTGGTGATATTTTGCTGTTGCTAACAGTTGCAGCTTAGTGAGCATTTCTCTATGGTTTTATGTCAGCCATGTTGGAATACAACACCAACTGTTTGCTGGAGCTCAAGTAGACCAACTGATTTTTATTATCATGCTCACAAACATGGTCATGGTATCTGTCAGTCTTTTGTACTTGCTGTCAAATAGAATTATTCTAAACACTCAGATGGTCATTAGCTAGCTAAGAAGTCACTAAATCAACACACAGTGAAACAGATGGAGGTTAGTAGTGCACACAACAACATGCAGCATCTGTTAGCGACGTGAACAGCGTCATAACCACTGCTTTTACAAAACCAGCAGATCCAAGGCTGCAGGTCAGATCTCCAGGTTAGTTTCACACATCGAAATCCACTCATGTGCTTCAGAACATCTAATCTACCAAATCAAACAGTGACCAAAAATCCAGAGTGAGCCAGAGATGCACCACGCCACACCGTGCAGAAGATACCTCTGCAGGGCTGTTTCGTCTGTTGTTGCCCAGGGATGTGCGGCCCCTGTCCCCTTCACTGCCTTCCCCCTCTGTCAACTCCTTCTCCCCCCTGAGCCAGCCCTCCAGCACCGGCCCGCTACAAGGACTCACACTGCGGGACAGATGTGGTGAGGAAGTGGAGAGCAGGAAGTCCTCCCCCTGAGGCGGAGTGAACGTGAGGAAAGGAGTGGTCGAGTTGGGTCTGGGAGGGTAAGGTGGGGGCAAGGGGGAGGCGGATGGCGAGGCCATGGGGGAGATGTAGTATGGGCTGCCGGTGATGTGAGGCACGGGGCTGGCGGAGTAAGGCGGGGGCAGGTACTCTCCCCAACGGTAAGAAACGGTAGGCAGCGGTGGGAGGGGAGGGGTGGGGGCGGCAGGAGGACTCCCCCCTCCCACAGTCAGGGAGATCCACTCAGAGGAAACAGCATGGACCTCGGGTGACACGGAGCGACGGGGGGAGCGAGGGAGAGGCAGAGGGGAGGTGGTCAGACGATTACGATACAGCTTTTTACCAAAACAGGATGAGGGTGGAAAAGAGGAGACGGGATAAGAGAATGAGACAAATTCAGCAAAGAAAAGACCTCAGAACAGCGAGGGAATAAAAACAAGCAGGCGTTACTCTCCTCTGCTTCCATAACGCCTGAGTCTGATCAGTTCTTTACCTGAGGTGAAGCGTTGGTGCTGCGCTGTGGCGACTGGCTAGCGGGGGGCTCTGGGTAGTCCACG
Organism: Callopanchax toddi; assembly: GCA_006937965.1. Classification (NCBI taxonomy): domain Eukaryota; kingdom Metazoa; phylum Chordata; class Actinopteri; order Cyprinodontiformes; family Nothobranchiidae; genus Callopanchax; species Callopanchax toddi. The sequence goes on along the minus strand of SSNR01000040.1, from coordinate 507,271 downwards.
CCGTTTTTGACGCGGGGCCGTTTGTGCACTTCTACGTAGGTGACGGGGAAGATGCCTTGCCGATTGGTGCCTGAGATTTTGCCTTCATACCAGTTCTCATCCACTCTGCGAATCAGTGTGATCCTCTCACCCTGAACACACAATCAGGTTCACAAGACTTACAGTAACGTAATGCTTTGAACTAACGAGAGTCAATCATGAAACTATAAAGGAGATATTCAAGTGTGTTTCTGTGGAAAAGTTATAAAGTTATAAGTTTGGAAAAAAAATACAGTTGACAGCAGATGAGTCCAATTTGAAATGTTTAACAGTTATCTGGCTCACAAGATCTTATTTAATGTGTTATAACAGGGTGTACAGTACAAATTTAACTACAACTACAAATCCCAGAAGCCCCTCCCCTCAGCGGCAGTGGCTCTGAAAACAGCTGAGAGGCAAAACCAAAACAAACGTAGAGGCCAGGTCATGTTCCTGGTTTAAGCCTTCATCAGAGCCACAGAGCGTCTGACTCACTTTGTATTGACCTAGATTTCTTTTAGTTTCTCAATATTTAAAGATGCACTTTAGAATTTTTACTGGAATTTTTCATGATTCTGAGTTTATCCTACAGGATTAAAGTGTATTACTGCCCTCTTAAAACCACTTAAATTTTCTAAATTTCAGCGTAAAGTACCTTTATTAAATCTTTACACTGCCGTCAGTTTTACATTACATGGTTATTTTTGCACAAATATTAAAAGATTTATAACAAAACCTCCTGGAGAATCACACTACAGAATATCCGTTTAAGCCCCCCCCTTACCTTTCTGAAGGACATTTCCACCACTGTGTCTCCTTTGAAGTTGAAGCGAGCCACAGCTTCTCCGTATTCCAAGACCTGAACCGGGAAGCTTTTCTTCGGCTGAGCTTTCTCTGTCGGGGGCAGAAGCTGTAGAAGGAAAACATAAAAAAGTTTATTCACAAAGAAAACACAAGATGACTCAAATAACACCAAGCAACATCATTAATGAGCTTCAAAACTGAGAAGTTATTTATCAGACAGAAAGGAAACCAACCTCAACGTAGCTCCGTGGGAAAATCCCGACTCTTCCATGATGTTCACCTTCATACCAGTTCTGATCGATTTGCCGAATGATGTACACAATATCTCCCTTCTGAAACGGTAGCTCCCTCAAAAAACAGGTTTTAGATAAATAGATCTAAAATTTCTGTAGCAGCTTTATTAAACATTTATTATTATTATTCTAATCTTTGATGATCTCCACCTACTTTAGGCTTTCTGCTCTGAAGTCAAAGCGAGCCATGGCCGGTGTTCTCTGAGAAGATAACAAAACAAAACAGATTCATTTTAAGATTGCTATTACAAAATATTACAAAAACTCAATGCCCTTCTGGTCATAAAGGATGAGCTCATGATGGAATAAGTCACATGACCTCTGAAGCAGTGAACAGGTCTCCTAAAGAGCAGGTAAACTTGATAAAATACTAGTGACGCTTTCAGTCTAAACACTCAAAAATCTTCTAAAATCAGCATGAGAACAAATGAAAAAAAAAAATAGCAAAAAAGACATGAAATGCAAAACTGACGGAGTGTAAAGGTTTATAAAACAATGTTGTATGAACTGCTATGAAACTGGATTTTAAAGTAGTTTTAATCACAATGTAAATGCTATATTGCGTATTCAGCGGGAAGCTGTTTCTCATGCTTTGTCTTCTGTCCCTGTCCACAGCCTCTCCAGATCTGGAGGACTGAGCCATCTGTCTGCAGAGAGCCCCCCCCCCCCCAGACTGACACAAACTGCATCTGCTGCCTTTCTTCCTGCTGACAGACTGATAAGACTCGGCGCTGTTCCGTACCTCTACGCCTGACTTCCTTTTCTCTGCGTTATCTGTGATGTTGAGCAGGTCTCCAAAGCGCTCGTTGGTGATGAACTGATGGTGCGTCGGGACAATGCCCGTGTGTCTTCTCGACGCCGTGTCGGCCTCTTCCTGTTCCCGCTTCAGCCGCCGCTGCTCCTCCAAGATTTTCTGGCAGGAAACAGACTGAACTGTTCTTTTCCTCTAGATATGGACGTTTCTGCTATTTTACTGCTAGAGAACATTCTTTCTCATTAATAATAATTTGAGCTCATTTCTCCTGATTTAAAACGATGGTTTACCTCTTTGTCGCCATGGCGCCTTCTCAGTACTTCATCCTGGTTTTCCCCGTGAGCTGGGGACGAGTCTGACACAGGAAACAAAAAGAAATTAATGCCTTGTTAAGTTTCCACTGGCACTTTTAACTAACAGAAAACAAAAGAAAATAATATTTTAAACAAAAAGGTAATGATACTGCAGTCATCTCCTGAATGACACACACAAAAAAACAATTGTAACCATGCATATAGTTGTGTATTTTTTTTGCACAACTAAAACAAAAACACAGCAAAAAAAAAAAAAAAAAAGAAAAAAAGGCCAAATTCATGTCTGCATGCATACAGGAATGAAAAGAATGACCAAACATGAGTTCATGAAAAAATGCAGGATTTAGAAAATCAAATCCACTCTAGCTTCACCAAAAAGGAGAATGATTTCATGGATGAACTGATGTTCGTTTATTTTATCCTGGTTTTATTTACTCAATTTTCTCCCTGAACTTCTAAAACTTTCTAAAAGCTGTTACTGTACAGGTAGATTGGAACAAATCTCACTAAATGCATCTGTTTAATTAGGATGATGCTGAATTACATTCCAGATTGCACGTTTCCAATAAATTTAGGAGATGTATTTTGTTTTCTTTGGCTTTTAAAAGTTGTTGATTCCACATTACATCGTGAAAATGTAACACAAAACACCACTAGTGTCGATGTAATGTGTACACAGCCTCTAATGCTCATGCATACAACTCAAATCTGACGTTCAGAGAGTATATACGTTACCAAAAGCTTCCTGAACCGCCTACAGGCCCTGAAGTGTTTGGATGAGTTTGTAGGACTGAACTCATCCACAGTGAAATGGAAGGACACTCAAAATGAGATGGAGAATGCCCTGCCACCTAAACACACGACCACACAGACTAGAAATGAAGGGCGGTGGCATTGCTTTGTGGAGAAAAGGGACACGAGGTGGAACTGAGTTGAGAAAGATGAGTGACCACAGAAGGAGAGGGTGACAACGGTGAAGGGATGGAGATAGCAACCTCTGTGGTGCACTGCCAGCGGCTGCAGTAGGTTCCCATTGGCATCCAAGCCCTGCCCGTTACTCAGCTGGTCAGCGTTTCTGCTCTCGTCTTTACTCAGCTTCTCAAGAACCTCCAGAGAGGAGAGGCGCTGAGGGATTGAGGGTCTGAGCTCTGGCGACAGGCTGCAGGGCCTCTGGGGGCTGCCCGTCACCCTGGTGGCCAACAGCGTCCTCCGTGTTTGGTGAGTCTGGAGGTTTTTCCGTAGCCTGAAAGGAGCCGGGCCCATCAGGAACAGGTTCCCAGGCAGCATGGCTTTCTTCTCTGACACCGGCTGCCTCTCCTGCTGCATTGTGGCTTGCTGCCTCTCATGCCTGAGGATGGTGGTGAAGCGGGTGTAGGAGGCGGGGCAGGAGCTTTTGCATTTGCTGGGTTTGAGGTGCTGATGGTTCAGGTGGTGTAAGAGGTGGTGGTGGTGGTGGTGGAGATGGTTGTGTTGCGGAGGGGCTGCTGTGACCTGGGCTGAAGGAGTCTTTGATTGTTGGGCACATTCTCTGGAACCTGAACTGAAGATCTGCTCTACTTCAGCCTCCGTGTTACAGTGGAGCTCAGTCCTAACGTTCTGCCCATCTTCTGAGGAGGAAGCAGCCTCCTCCACAGTCACACTCTCTACTGTCAGGGCTTCCTTGCTGGCGTTTTTGCTCTCCGCCTCCACCGGGGTGCAGATGTCCGTCTGTGTGGTGTTGGCTACAAGAAGGGACTCCGCTGACATGGTAGACACCATGTAGGGATGTGCAGGGCTGTGATTGGGGCTGTGGCTGGAGCTCAGACTGGGCAGAGAAGAAGAGCGGCTCGGGGCTGAGCTGGACCGCTGAATGATCATTTCAAACTCACTGACCCGCGATGACACACTGTTCCGTGTGACGTTGCCACCGTCGTCTGCCTCAGACCTCTCACCCTCTGCCTTTACCGTCTCAAAAAGAGAAGCCAAGCTGCGGACGCTGCCGTGGGGGCTGCAGCCGACAGAGCTGGGTCGCTGGATGTGATGCATGCTCTTGTACAGGCTGGAAAACTCTGATGTGCTCCTCCTGATTGCAGGGGAATTATTCGTGAGGCCATCAGCACTCTCACTGCCACAGATGAACTTATAGTCTGATAGCTGCCTGCTCTCCCTGTCCTCTGCTCCGGAACAGTCTGCGTCCCGTTGCCCTGTGTAGAGATCCTCACAGCTGTGGGCCTTTGGGTGTCCGACAGCTTTGGTCTTGCTTTCCTGACAGTGGCCACTAGGTGGCAGCAGCACAGGCTTGAACTTAGAGGGCAAGATTTGGGGTATGCAGGTTTTGGCAGCAGATAAAGGCTTCTTACTCTTACACTGGTCACCTATTGCATTACTGGCAAGAACCGTTCGACTATTTACAGAGGAGCAGGGTGAAATTATATAGCCATTCCCACCTTTATAATCCACTGGCAAGCATGCAGGACAACAGAATAAACAACATATTAGATTACAATGATCACAACTTTACACACAAACACGCAGTTAGGCACATTTCTAAGATCAAAACCAGATTCTATCAAATGTAGACGAGAAGCTGACTTGATGCACTGAGCATCAAGTAATAGATGACTGTTAAACTAACAGCGTGTGAAGAACAATGTTTTATAAAAATGTCAACAGGGTTATTATTATTATCTCTGCAACACAAGAGAAACAAACTGCAATAAAACAGGTAAATGTTATGGAATGTGATGTTATTTAGGGATATCTAAACGTTTAGATTTGAAACATTTTTAAGTGCATTTCTGTGTAAAAGCTACAAATAATTTCTCTTACTTAGATTCTTGCAAATGTTATTTGGGCGGATGATAAATGATTTATCATAATTCATGGAAATCTATGATTTTTATGATGATATAATAAAAAATACTCTTTTTTCCATATGCTGCTTACCAGAGTTTATTAAAGCAAACAAGGTTCATTTGTCAATTTTTATTTTCTGTGATCTGTTGTGCAGGATGACAGCATGAATCTATTAATACAACCATCTGCACAATATGCTGTCATGTATAAATGATGTGTTTTATAACACACCATATAGGAAAATAAAAGGACGAGTCAAATGCAGATTATTATTATTATTATTATTATTATTGTGGATGACATGCCTATAATGAGTAAGACCGTTTTTATTCATGACTTTTACACAGAAACATTTCAAAATGTCTAAAAAAAAATCCCCTTAACTTCCCCCACAGCTCTCCTCTACATTTCTTGGCTGCAGACGGTCCCTGTGTGCTTATAAATTACAAATGTATCCTGAGTCAACCTGTCCAGTTGCTACGTCTGTCCAAAACCTCTAAAACAGCTTGAGTCAGGTCCTGGCAGGAATATGTTTGCACTTGCACTGTGATGATACTGGGAAATGAGACAACACTGTTACACGCCGTGATGCTCGTCAGTGGAACGAAGGACTGATCTGTTACGTTTATATCTGCCAAGAAAACACACCATGAGGACGGTGACTCTGGATTTTATTCATGGCAAGTAATGAGTCACCATCCTGGCCAATATAACACCCCGAAGGAGGTGAAGTTTTTTCTTTATAAAGAATGAAACAGATGTATTTATGTTTCTCAGCCACAAGACTGAAGCACATGATGAAGTGTTTGTTTTTTTTAGACTATCTTTGTGTTTGCTTGCACTTTAGCGTCTTTATGAGCAGTAAGAGATGCTAACGACTGAGGTGTTGCCTCGAGCAGGAGTCCAGGGAAGGACTGTTACTCAGTTTAGCTCCATAATGGCTGATGTTCAAATTTAGCCAACATTCTGCATCTCTTCCTTTCCCTTCTTTACATTTCTCCTCTCCACCCCCGGTCTCACTCCCTCTCCAGCATTCCAGGCCCTGACTCTACACTGACAGCTGACTTCCTCATGCCTGGCCACCCTTTGTGTCCCTCCTGTTTATCTCAGTGTTGTCTTGCTGGTGCTGTGAAGAGCAGAGCCCTGTTTATCTCCCTGGTACCTCCTCATCCATACCCTCTCTGGCGCTAGAACACTCTGGAGTCCTGCCCTTAAGCCTGCCCGGCGATTGGCAACGGGCGCAAGAGGAAGGGGGAAAAAAATCCCCGAGGTTAACTTTCACGGACTTAACAAGACAACCTTGTGCCCTGAATGAGTTTTCCAAAGCAGATGAACAGATCCATGACATCAAACCTGAAGCTGCTAGTAGGGAAGGGTGTGAATGCTGTGAGGTGATTGGCTAATGATGTGAGCAAAGAAATGGTGTGACTTCCAACAGAAAGGTAAACAGAAACACATGTTTTCCTGTCTGGGAGTTTAAACGGCTCAACATCAGTGTCTGTTGGTTCTGTCTCATCATGAAAAGCCTTTATGAGCTGTGCAGCCTATCACACACACACACACACACACACACACACACACACACACACACACACACACACACACACACACACACACACACACACACACACACACACACACACACACACACACACACACACACACACACACACACACACACACACACCTGCCATGTTAAGGACACACAAATGAAGCAGCTGGCATCCTACCTTTAGAGGAGGAAGAACTTCCATGGCGCTTGTTTAGAGCCCGTAGACCTTGTAAAGGAATGTCACCGCCCTCTAGGACACTCTTGTAAACATGTCGGTCACATTCTGGAGCCAGAGGCTCACTTGTGGACGATCCTCTGTCCTTTTCCACCTCGCTATGTCCAGACTTGCTCAAAGAACTAGATCCCAAATGAGAGGAGCGAATAATTAACACAGTCGGATTCATTCAGCGTTTTATCGTAACCAGAGGGTATTGGGTAAAGCTGTCATATGGTTCTAATTTACCATATCTTGAGGTAATTTTCTATCTTCACATACTTGTGGGAAACAGCAATTAGAGTGAGAAAAAACAACAACATTTGTAGGCTGATGTTGAGAGAAGACGTTAGTTTAGATGTCCCGTTTTTCTATAGGATTTCTATGAATTTTCCCTGAACATGGTGCGTCAGCCGCCGCCGTGCACCTGAACAACCCTCATCTTCACTCCTTCTCACGTGCTGTCATGTGTGTCGTTTCTCTGCATTAACAAACGCGGTCATTACTCGGGATGGGGTGAAATAACAACCCCCAAAACATGTTTTTAAGAGTGTTAGGAAAAAAAGAACTACAACAATGTGACACAACATCAACAACAGGCTCTTTCATAGCTGGTGGAAAGCGCTGCACACTGCTGGCAGCATGTTAGCCTGACGGCTAACAGAGAACCACAGGCAGCACTTCCTTCAGTTTCAGAGAGGTGATTATTTCTGGAGCTCATTTATATCCACATTAGAGAGGATGTTCTGCTGCATCACGGCGACGGATCTTGTGAGGTTGTAAGAACAGTCTTTGAGTTACATCATCCAGATCAAACAGAAGGTTTTCTGCCACAAAAACATAAAGACGAGACACGCTGCTATAAACGTTCAAGTCATTCTTTGAAAAATTGGGAGTGTTTTAACGTCAGCCAGCCAATAATCAAAGAGATCCTTTCAAACACAGAACACATCAGTGGTGTAAAAAGCTAGATTTTGGTTTTATTTTGAAATGTTTGGCCTGTGATGACTTAAGTACTGTAGCAGATGTGAAGCAGAAATGAAGGTAGAAGTTTGTTCTCACTAGACGGCTACCATGCCTTGGCCTTACATTCTTTACATTTTATTACCCACACCAAAATAGAAGCTGTCAGTCTCATCAGACAGAAACAAGCGGCTCAAGCACGAGGTAAAACCTGATTTAACGGGAGCTCTTTCAGGGTCCAGGTCCTAGCTAGAGTCCTGGACACTCACGTTTAGGAGATAACGGTTTTTAAGTTATGCAGCAGCTGGATGAGTTCCTTTGATCCAAATGACATCCAGGTTCCTGCCTTTAAATAAAGCCCCACATAGCGGTCACTATTCAACCTCACACCCCCGACACAAAAAAAGGAGGAAGGAATATAGAGGACACGCTGTTCTGGTGTCTTTTTGCCTCAATTTGAGGATCGGCTCAGGAAGCAGGAGTCCCCCACTGGAACCGTTACAGCTCTCCCTGACTTTACCTCCATAACAAACCTGGAATTATGATCTACATACTGAACAATTTAAAGTACAATTAATCCAATAGGAAGGAGAAGGATTGACTTACTACTGCTGCAGGTCGGAGGCTGTTTCCAAGGGGCTGAAGGAGGGGGCACTCTGCAACAAACCAAACAAAGAAGTCATTGATAGAGCCACAGGAAGATCTCCTCCAGCTAAAACAGAGGCAGCGGCGTTAACTAGGGACAGATTCTGTCTTCTTTCCGCTCAACCCTGCACCATCCGCTGAGGGTTTGTCTATCGAGCACCAAGGCGTTCGAGCTTCTCTGGACAGGGCTTGGCATGGAGGGGTGAGCGTGTGTTTTGGCCTGTATGCAAGTTGGAGAAAACAAGCGGCAGAAAAGAGAGTGGAATGGAGGGGGTGGGGAGGTGGGCGTGCATCGGTCAGGGAGCGCCCATGCAGCGAGGGGGGGGGGGACTGTCACAGGCTCAGCCTATGGCTGCTGACTGTCTCTTAGTGTAGCCACTTCTTTTGTCTGAGTCGCTCTCATTACCACCGGACCAGACTGGGGGACAATTAACCAGCTGGTGGTGCAAGGAGGCCGAATTACACATCCACTCACACTCATGCTTGTCAAAATGGACACAAATGCTCACTGACACAGTAAAGACAGCAAACCATACAGTCATGGTAAAAAGAAAACCCAACCTCTTTCATTTCCAGGGTTTTATGGACATCCTTAAAAAGTCCACAATCCAACAACAGGTAGAGCCTTTCCTGTTTTCTTCTCCAGCCTCTCACATGGTTCTGGAGGGATTCAGTCAGCTTGTTTAGCTGTAGATCTCTGGGATCATTGTCCCGTTTTATGACCCAGTTTGGTCCAATCAGCTGTCAGACAGATGGACTCACATCAGACTCTAGAATTGGTCTACAGAGGAGCTCAGTGACCACAAGAACCCAAACCATCAACCCTCCACCACCGTGCTGACAGCTGGACGTGTTTGTAATGATACGTTGTGTTTGGTTTTCACCAAACATGTTGCTGTGCATTGTGGGTAAACATTTTTACTTTGGCCTCATCTGTCTTAAGGACATTGTTCCAGAAGTCTTGTGTTTCATTTCTTTGCAAACCTAAATGCTGTCATTTACTTTTAGGGAGGTTTTCTGCAACCCTTCCAAACGACTTGTTCAGTTCTCTGTCTTGAACTTTAACCTTTAACCTGCTAACTGAGGCCTGTAGAGGGGAACTATTAGGGGCTTTGCATTTTCTCTAAGCATTGCACAGTCTGACCTTGGGGTGAACCTGCTGGGATGTCCACTCCTGGGAAGACTTTTCCACTTATGAATAGTCTTTCTAGTTAGGCAGCAACAATCTCTACAGTCATGACTGAAGTTTTTCCTCACACCTGTATAATCCAGACCAGCAAAACCCCTGTTTTTATAGAGGTGATCACCCTGATGATGATCAGGTAATCAGTAGATTTGATCAGCAGCTCCTGGTTGATACTTGTGGAATCAGGAACGTTTTTCACACACAGCTTTTCTATGTTGTTGTCTAATTTTATAATCTGTGATCTATAATATCTAAAACCCTACAATTAAACGAAGGTGGACGATCTATCCCCATGACTGTATTTGTTGTAGAAAGAGATCATGTTAAAGTTATCTGGACAGATGATTAAAAGACTGTAAGAATAATCGTTATTTAAAAGCAGAAACAAGCGGGGGTCATTCATCCAGCGCAGAAGCACCCACCAGCGTTTTGAATGGTTAACTAATTTTAGCTCACTGTCTCTGTTGCTTTTCCTCTTTTTGAACGTCACAGAAGGTAAAAATAACAGATGTGACACGGGCACTAAGAATAAAAGCACAAGTGTTGTTTGCAAATATGATTGCACAATCCCCACCTCAGCCAGCCCGGCCCTGGACTTAATACCACATCCACTTCCCTGCAGCACGGCCAAGCCGCCGCTTCCCACAAGCAACAACCAGACGAGGAACATTCTGAACAGCTCATTTGCCACAACATACCTTTCCACTTAGTTGCCAGGGCAGAAAGATCATTAATAACCTTTCAAAATAAGTGCCTATCTTTGTAGGAGCCAAACACCAGGCTGGCAGGCCTATAGTTGCGTCTATTTATAAATCTAAATGTTCCATGGCGACTCTGAGAACACAGCAGTGTCACTGAATAATCTAAAGCTCTTCCTTGCTCCGCCATGTCTTCAATCCCCCCTCAGATCTTTATGTCAGGGGGAAAGAGAGGGCTCACCGACACCCTGGTTATCAGGCTTACACACAGACGGCATCAGTGGAAAGTAAACAGGAAACAATCACGGAGGCTTATCTGAGTCAAGAAAGGGGATCCTGGTCCAGTTTGTTTACAAGATGACTGATTTGTGTCAAGTTATATTAAGATTTTCTAGATATATAAAGGGTTATCACGCCACAATACTATATTCGAGATAACTTAAGATAACTCCTTTATGTCACTTTCATGGTGAAAACAGCCATCCTGACTGGGTTCTTGTAACACGAACCCCATTCTTCCCAGGACTTCATTTGCTTGGATATGCTCTAATAAAAACAAACTACTTTCCTAATGTGAGAGACTGCACCCCCATCATCCCACCACTAAATGCTTAAAGGTAAAGATTTAATGTATAACAGAGGTCAAACATGAGGGCACAATAAGCTGAAGGGCTTATAGAGTTCCCCCTTTAGAATATTTCAGGTGTCAGGGGGAGGCACTTTGCGTAACCCAGCACTGAGACAGCGTGGCAGCAGCTCCTCACGTCAGCATATGCTCGACAGATGGAGTCACTCTGTCGGTTGTAGGGGACCAAAGTGATCTTCCTAACCAGAGATATGTGAGGAATTCCAGTTCCAGTTGGCTGTGTTTACCAATGAGCCACTGTTTGACTCACTGGGTGTATTTTCAGATTCCTCTTCAACCTTCAACATATTGATCTCAAATAGAGGAGCAATATTATGATTATACAAGCATGTCACTCTAAATCAGTGGTGATCAATGACTAGAAGCTATTAGTACGACACTGTCTGACTAAGCTAGGACATCTTGAGGGAGCATCCAACATGTTTTGAAAAGTTCACGAGGGTTCTCAATTTTCTTGGTGATTTTGGAAGATGTTCACAAAAGTTACTACAAGAAAATATGACTCACTTTTGATTTGACATATTTCTCTAAATTCTCAAGTGAATAGTCCCCAACTACAGTAGTTTTGTACAGTTCCTGGATAAATAAAGCCAGTTTCTCACTGGGCTGAGATAGTGGCAACACATTACAGACAACTTGTGAGAAAACTTCTAAAATGTCGTCCTGCATGGGTTCTCAATTTTTCAGGGCCTCACTCTTGTGTCACTGGAATTTTGAACATGATTTGAGCACTCTCTCAAAACATTTACAGATTAATCTTGGGTTTATCAGGTTACTTTCTGCAAGTCAATTCAAAGGAACGATGGGGAGGGTCAGCAACCAAACTGCCAATAAGATGAGAATGAACTGTGGACAAACTGAGACTGTGACAAAACTGATTACATAATCTGCACAAAAGTCATACATTTGTTCCAAATTGCTCTCATTTACGTCACTCAGCTACATTCAAAATTTGTTGCCACACTCTCTAATGCACCCATCCAAGTTCCACATAATGGTTTGAAAAATTTCCTGCCTCCAACAGTGAGATAAGGCTTTACACAGATTTTAAAGAAAGGGGTCTTTAAATCTTTAAAGCATATAGTCCGTATCTAAAGCTGAAGTTGTTGGCAACAAATTGTGGACAAAATTTGCAAATGAGTCTTAAAAATGTCTGCAAATGTTTGAGGGGGTTCTCTATCTCCCTGTGTGAGTGGTATGGCCTTGCTGTTGTGTCACTGGAATTTGGAGCATGTTCAACAAATTTGCAGAGCAAACATTCTTTTATACGTAATAGTCATCGCTGGTGTCTGGAACTCATCTCAATATAGTTTCCATGAGTCAGAAAGAGAGAGAAATATGAGACAAATTTAAGAATGGTTGGTGACCAAAATTTAAAAAAAACTTAACTTGAGACACAATTAAGACACTTTGGGACAAGAAAAATAGCACAAGTGTTGCAACTTGTTTGAAATTACATCATATACCCTACTTGAGCTGGATATTTCTAAAACTTGTGGCCAAATCCACGGTATTTGGTATTACTTTATCGTAAAAGATCTTTACCTGAACATTTGGAGGATTTAGTGAGTTTGGTTTCTCTCCTGTTGAATGTGGTTTTTACTTTGACTGATATCTCTGCTCGGCCCAAGAGACTGCTGATACTTCAATCAAACTCCAATGAGCCACGGTGTCTGGCTGAGCCTTAAGGTCAAATAGTGCACATACCAGGTGCAGCTTCAGAAGTGACTCTGACATTAAACAGGAGCCAGTCTCATCTAGTAAACCTCCAGAGTCAGAATAAACCAACCCCCCTCCTCATGTACGTTAAATTCAAGCAGGAGCTTCTGCAATTGCATCTGGTCGATGCTGTAACGTGACATCACGTTGTAGCCATGGTACCCTCCTGTGTATACGGCGCTCTGACTCACAGAGCAGGGAGAACCAACATCTGTTCCTGGGCAGCCAGCGTCACACTTGTCTGTTGCCAGCTAAGGCCTGAGGCATGGATTTGTCATAACGCTGTATAATGTTCAGGATATTTTAGTAAATGTAACAGGTAGTGAAGCAGACAGATTGCTGATATCGTTTTAAGAGCCTGGGATTATCCTGAAGCATAACACGTGGACGGACTACAGCCTCTCTAAGTGAGAAGGGACTTGTGATTGACTCATCTGATTCAGACCTTAACCTGATGTGTTTAAACCACACAACATTTCTTTATAACTTGCACGGAGCCAGACTTATTATGCAATCTTTTTTTGTTGTCTTGATACATAAAAAATAAGAGAAGTGTGACCAGTAGAGGACAAAAGAAGAAGTCAATTATGTCACGTTTTCAGATAATAGATATCTGTAAAATCACCTTGTTTGTGCTAAACACTATTTATGTGCCAAACTGCGTTATCTTTCATATTTTCAAAGACTCAGCTAAAGAAATGAGAACAAATTATTTTTGTGACAAGATGCTGGTTCAAAAATAAAATAGGGATTTAATCTAAAATGTTGGTTTTTCGGGTTTTGTTCTTATGATTATCTTAAAATTTGCGATTCTAAAAATCATAAAGGACTTGAACATGTCACAATACGGGAGCCTAATGGGATCAAATATTAACAGTAATCTATGTTATACTGTATGATGTAAGATTTACAGGAAACTGGACTGTATGGTTTCACTTTACAACAGAATCACGTCGCAAACATCCGATGAAGATATCAGTCCAACCAATCAAACCAAAGGAAAACGCGCGTTGACGTTAACGCTCTTTTTATTAGATTTAGATCTTTAAATGGGGGGGGGAGACGGCTGAAGATGTGCTCATTCCTGAGAAAAAGAATCTGTTATTTTACGTGACCTTATTCAACCTGGTATCCTTTTTGACCATTTTGTTTCTCAGGCTTGTCTTTATGGTGCTCAATATGCTTTCTTTAGCTTTTCTTGCACTTTTGATCTTGTTTTCCTACGATTGTACTATTCTGAGATTTTCCCACTTTTGGTGCATAATAAATTTGCCTCTGACCAACTCATTCTGCATTCAAATCATCCACCTTCTTCACCACCTTGTGATAAACACTGGTTCACCCATTGAGTTTGGTATCTTTTTTTATGACTGAATGATTCTAAGGTCTGAGTTTAATGGACTTAAAAACCAACAACAAAAATCACAACGCCCTGAAAATGATCAGTTACACAAATTAGAGAGTTAAAAAGCAGCCAATGTTCCAAAATAAAAAACTTTAAAAAGACCTTCTGAATGCCTAACAGTTAAGACTACTTTTAAAATGTCCAAGAATTCTCTGTAGGAATGCATACTGTATCTCCTGCTGCCTTCAAGGCAAAAATGATCTGATATTGAGAAGGGATGGAGCTATAGCTGATTTGATTCTATCTTGAAAATGACAAAAACATTTTGCAAGATCCTGCACCATCAGTGCTCAGAGTGTGCGATGAGAACGACTCTCAGCTACCATGAAATCCATTTTGAGCGTTTTCAGAGATTGTTGTTTTCTCTGTTATCAATTTAGTTATGGCTGAATTGTGTTTTTTCCCCAAAGGTTTATCTGTTTTAGATGCACAACCATTAATTTCATTAAAATTAATCCACTGGTTTATGAAAATTCTGCTAATAAACTCACACGCACAATCAAAATCATTGTCACCCACGTCTCTCCAGTGGATGATAATTGCAAGAAGGTCTGAATTATTGCAGCAATGTTTACATGGAGAGATGTCTGATGACTTTTGCACAATATGACCTGGATTTGTTATTTTTCTTTACATAAAAAATGTGACTACAGTAAGGTACAGTGGTTGGTCTCACATTTAACTTCTCACAAGGGGATCATAGCGAAGATGGGAGAGGAAACCGAGGCGGTCCTCACAGACAGACAGTTTGTTTAGACATTATTTCAACATGGATGTTATGACATGCAACAAATGATGATATGCTGTCTGCATGAAGACAGCAACCACTTACCGCTTTGTCAAACTCCATCTCTGAAAAGAATTTATACCAAGGCTCATTCTCTAAATCTACATCTTCTGGACTTACATCCTGAGTCTAGGGGCATGGTGACAGGAAGAGGAGGAGAAAGACAAAGAGAAGACATTTCAGACAGAACAGCAAAGACAAACCACTGTAGTGAGCCAGTGTTTCCAACAAACACAAATTATCTGCAAATCTGCAGGTGGAGGAGGAAGCCAACTCGTCTAGATTCTTGTTTTTTCAAGACTTTTCAAAAACTAACCCATTGGCTTTTGACTTCCTTTTCTTGCAAAGCTTAAAATGAGAGCAATGAAAGGAAGAGAGAGCAGCTACTAAGCGTGGCCCAGCAAAAAGACGGGGAAAAAGGTCAAACAGGAAGCCTGAAACTGTCCAACCAAAACAAAACCCGCTTGGCAGAACCTCTTGAACACATTGATTAATACGTAATAACCCATCTGTTTCCTTTTCACCTTTCGGTTGCCAAGAAACAAGCTGGGAACTCCTGGAAAGCCACTGCTCTCAGCTAAAGCAGCAGTTCAGCCTGTAACTGTTCAGCTTCTTTGACATTACAGTTTTAGCACATCGTGATTCAGATGACTCCAGTCTTTGTGCTAAGGTTAGCTAAGCAGCTGCTGGATTTTTCTTTGTATCCTGACAGGTATAAAATGGTTCGCATAATCTTTTCTGACTGAAAAATGACAAATTTTGTAATCTACTTAGTATTTTTTGACATTTTTAACAAACACCAGGATAAAACACCTTCCTGTTTTTATTTATAATCCACTGCAAGAAATGAAAATACATTTAAAAAACATCCACATGTATGATAGACAGAGAAACGTAATGCAAAAAAATAATAAAATCTGCCCCTAGTGGCTGGCTGCAGTATATATTAAGTCTTGCCCTCCGTGTAAATGAATGTAACATCATTATATATAGGGGAGGATATAATTGTTTTAATGAGGTACTCAAGGGGCACCCACTGCCGTATGAGCACGACTTCACAGCACCCTGCAGCGAGCCACTCAGCTCAAGCTGCAGCTTGTCAGTCTGTGATGGATACTGCGACGTAACACCAGTGCACAAAGGAGCATGGTGGCCCGTTTGTTTAGTTTGGGCCTAAGTTTACTTCCCTGTATCCCCTTCCCACGTGACTCTCTGCACACCTGCTCTTCATTCAGTTCCAGTTACTCCTGAAAGGTGAATCGTGTTATAGTGAGGGACCACTGTAGTTGTAAGCCTCCCTCTCGACTTTGGATCCTCACCTCCTCAACCTTGACAGTTTATCCTAAGTATAAATTTTACAGCAACATACTCGATCAGTGATTATCAGTACATGCATTTTCACGTTTGACTTTAGAAAATCCCATAGATATCTGCATTAATTCTGTTTTTCATATTTTAAATAACCTTTATAAACCACACAAAGAAAGATGAATGGACGCAAGAATGACACTGCGCTTGTAATTGAAAAAACAGCTGAGTTCATTATTTTACAGAGGCCCCAGGGTACTTGAGAGAACACTAATGAGAACACTGGTTGGCACTGGGATCAGAAAACAATCTACCAGCTTGTTGTAACTGGGAATCAAACAAGTGGTGATTGCATAACACTCATTCTAGTTAATCATACTAATTTATTTATATTATGTTCATAAAATATGGCAATTTAAAATTAAAAATGCAAGAAAATATGCCTCCAGGAACTAACTCCAAATTTTTATCACCGCAAAACTACAAGATTCAGAGATGAAAGTTGGATAGAGAATTACAATTCCTTCTTAGAATACACATGCCTTGTGCCTAAGAGCCTCTCCTAGCAAACCGACTCAGCCCTAAAGCCTTATACTGAAGACAGGAAGACAATAGCTATAATAAAGTAAGTGATACTCCCCCGCTTGCTTCTAAAAAGGCTTGTCTTTCCCTGTAACAGGACACCCTTCAGGAATGTGGTGGCTACACACATGTCACCTCCTGAGCTGTCAGAAACGCAGCCACCAGGCAGTTTAGCTACAGAGGGTGGTGATGGTGGGTGGGACGGGTGGATGATGGGTGCACTGGGGGGACAGCTCACACAACACGAACACTCACAGACAGGCACAGAGAAAGAAACAGGAAAAGCCTACCGTTCTCTCCAGCTTCAGCACAGACGATTTCCCCGGCTCATACTCGAAGATGCTCCTGGGCTCGGCGCGGTACTTCCTGGTGTCTACCTTTTTATCTGGGGGCTCCCACTCGTTCCTGTGAAGGGTCGGACATCGGGGAGGGGTGTGGTGAGGGATTGAAGAAAGCCCATCCTTATCAAGTGGTCTCCATGGCAACCAGCATAAGGCAGAGATTATTTATTTATTTATTTATCCACAACATGCCTACGCGTCTCCTCAGTCTCCTCCTCCAATAATGATATGACAGAAAATCCAATTCACATTTCAGGCTATGCAAAAATTTCATGACATAAAAAAGCCTGTTTCCTGAGAGAATTTTTAGTCGCACAGACAAGATTAATATTACATTTTAGCTAATAAAACATAAATGTTCATTTCTTTTACTCTCACCAAAGCAAAAACTCTGTATCATTTAATGAAATTATTGGTAACAATTGTGCAAATTTTTACTGTCACATATTCTTCCGACATGATAAAGATTGCTGTGCCTCAAAGGATAACTGAAGGTCGGTTCTCAAACACACCGTCTGCAGCTTTTGTGGCCAACAGTTTATCCTCTATCACCTGTCTCTTTTCAGTACTCCGTCATGTGTTTCTTTGAGAGATGATCATCCAGTTTTACTACTGCTGACATAAATGTGTGAGTCAGAATGATCTCAGTTGAACCACCACCTTGATGTGGTGGAAGGATTTGTGTAGCCTCCATTATCCTGGCAGTTGTACGGTCTAGGGTGTCAGCCCCTGATAGAGTCTTTCATTGCAAACTGAGCTTGCTGGAAAGTCTTTGGCGGTTTAGCTTTGGCTCCTGCGGCTTGGCTGAACCCAGCCTGACAGGACACCACTGAGTGCCACTTTCATGTGGACCCACCACCTGTGGGCAGAGTAGCTGAGATTAGGATGCAGAGTGAACTGCATTGCAAGCAAGGATGTTGGGCTGGATGTGCTGATTCCCAAAGTTAAAAGTCATCTAGATTTACCTGGGCCTACCTCATGCACTGAAAAACTTTGGATGGGTATGGACCTACTCACATATCGGTACTCCCAATTGAACAATTTGGTGTTGGGGTCAACTCCCTGCAGCTTCAAGCTACAAAAGGAAAGGCTCTGACTGTTGTTTGTACTTGTGCACCAAACATCAGTTCAGATTACCCGGTATTCTTAAGAGTCCTTTAAGAATATTATCTGAGGGCTCCATCATTCTCCTAGGTGACTTCAATGCCCAATGATAGTTTCTCACCTGGAGGGATATAACTCCCTATGTACGTGTGTTCTAGGTGTGGGTTGTCTATAATGAACACTGTGTTTGAGCATGTTCTGATTTACAAGTGTACTTGATACCAAGCCACCGTAGACTGACTTAGTTCACCCAGAAGAGTAATGAGGGTAAATTTCAGACACAATCTTCATGGAGGTCCAGGACAACACCTGTATGATAGACCAACGCACACGTTTTTATAAAACGGGGAACAGGAAGTGTTCTATGGTAATGAAACTGAATCAATGATGACAAAATAAACAAGATCACAAATATAAGTTCTGGGTTTTTATGTTGTTTGTGCTCAACCTTAGTAAGGGAGTGAGAAATATCAGCTCAAATGACCTCCTCCACAATGAAAGGCGTCAGCTGAGGTGGCTCAGTCATCTGATTAGGATGCCTTCTGGCCACCTCACTTTTACATCTCACTCAGAGAAAAGACCCTGTTGAGAACTCTCTGGGGGGTCTACATATTCCTTAAGGCCTGGGGATGCCTCACTATTTCCAAGGTGAAACTGGAGAGTGTCACTGAGAAGAGGGATGTATGAGTTTCCCTTCTGGACCTGATGCTTTAGAACCTGACCAGGCAAACATATATGGATAGGTGACATATATATGCCTGTGTCAGAATTATTATATATCAAATAATAGCTGGAGGGCAGAGAACTTGAAGCCTCTGAAAGCAAAATAACCACCGAACAAAAATCAGAAAGGAGGAATAGCTTTTGTTTTGGGAACAATTCTGACTAAGAATACAAATATAATGAATGGAAAAGATACAAATGAATGAGATAGTACATCTCTAATCAGAAATGTATTTTCATTGTCAGTAGTGCTGGAAAAGCTTCTACTGTATTTCTGTTTACTAACCTTTTGGCTGAGGGTTTGAGAGAAGAGGACCGCGTTGGCACTGGCATCGATCTGCCTCTTGAATCGACCTGATTGTCACTTTTGGAGTGTGGGACTACTTTTCCTGAAAACCAGCACATAGTTACAGACAGACATAAACACCATGATGATAGGCCAACTGAAATATGGTTCTAATTTCCCAAAACTCACCATCTTCCAGGTAACCAAAGGGGGTGGAATCATCATCTAGGAGAGCAGAAGAAAGCTATTAAATTAATTTATTCTAAATCTGTCTGTTAATTGATTTGAAGGAATATATAAATCACAGTACTAAATAATTCAGGACCCATTCAAAACCTTCTGCTTCACACCTTCCATTAGGCTGAGCATCACAAGTTCACCAAACCCAATAAAACGGAGTCAAATCAAAGCACTTTACAGGAAGCATTACTGAGCTAAAAAGGGATCTCAGCATCGACAAAGTAGTGGGTCGTAAAAACACAGGTTCTGCATCCAGAAGATTCTTTTCCCCAGTTTTCTCCAGTTAGCTACAACTGCACATGTAGGTCGATTTGTCTCCATTCTGTTTTGATTCTAGCAAAGTATTTTTCACAGGACACTTTTTAAATTCTATTATCAAGAAACAAGGAGATTTCCACACTTCTTTCTCCCTTCCTAAAAAGTAACAGGTCCAACACATTTAAAAAACTCTTGATTATTATCTATTTAAACTTAATCACTGGTTAGGAAACCTTAACAGTCTGGAGGTTGTGTGAATCTGCAATTCAGTGAAGCAAAGTCCAAAACTACAGTGCAGGACTGCAGCACCATCTAGTGGTGACAACAGCACACTACCTCTATGAAACGGCAAAGGATGTCTGATAACGCACTATAGCAAAACTGTTATAATAAACACCTAGAAATACATTTTTAAATGCACAAATGTTTCAATGACTGATTTACTATAAAGAAAAATAAATAACTAAAGCTTTGAGCGTAATAATTTGACCATATCCTGACGTCATCTGTACTTGTTTAGAGCCAGTCAAAATTACATTCATATTTTAACTACAACTTGTTTTTTTGTAGATAAAATAAATAAATAAATAAAATGGAGATGAATGTAAAGGCCTGCACACCTTCAACTATGCCCACATGATGAAAAGATGTGTTGCATCATCTGTGAAAGGGCAGCGTTCTCAGCAAGCAGGGTTGAGAATCTTCTGACTTAAAATATAAGAAGAACTGAGAACCAGCTAGCAAAAAGTGTTGAGGGACATGCCTTAAAGATGTCCTGTAGCACTGGTGCTAGAAACCACCATGCAGAGAAAGCTGTTGTTCACACCGTTTATTACCTTACAATGTAACGATGCACCCGGGAATGCTTATTTTGTTGATCCAAATGTGAAGAAATGAAGTGCATTTTGTGAAAAATGTATGATGTAACATTTGAAACTCATTTCTGCGACGTATACATTTATTAGGTTGTAATTGTACTTGCCAATACCTTTATCTTTACAGTACCAATACCGATACTTCTACCGCACAAAAAAATGCAATGAACTGGAAGACAGGTTTTGTTTTCTTCTCTGCTTGTTAGAGCAAATGACGATGAATTATATTTAAAAAAATTTAAACAAAATGATAACAACACTAAAATATTTGTGAAAAATAAATATTTTCTGTGAAAATATTGCACAGTTTTCCACTCCTAACCACACTGTTCCTCTTTAGCTCAACAGCTCCCCCTAGCCACCAATCTAGAAAACTACAACAGAACTGAAGCCACCTTCTGACTGCAGTCAAAGCAAATGCATTGGTATTGGCTAACTTTAACGAGTATGAGTTCATGGTATTGGTATCGGCATCGGCCTGATACCGATACTGGTATTGTTCCTGGTATCGATTAACTTTAACGAGTATGAGTTCGTGGTATCAGTATTAGCCCGATACAGATACTGGTATCGGTGCATCCCTAGTATCATTTAGAGCAACAATTTATTATTCAAAATTAGATATTCAGAATTATGTTAGCAGGACACACATGAAACAAATTATGCAAACAAAACCAATACATGACAGTCAATCAGCTATAAGAAATTTAGTTATCTTTGTCTATTTGGACTGTTCCTACTGTGTGATGTTGATCATACACTGTAAAAAAAAAAAAAAATTAGGGTCCAACTTGTAAAAAAATTTAGTGAATTTCTCAAGTCATTTGTGCATCCTTAATATGTATTTTTCAAGGTTAGATTCCACAAACTAGAAAATGTTTTGGGAGAGTTCAAGATGGCTGTAGATTAGTGAAGCCAATGAAAGCAGAGTTACTGCCATCAAATACCTTTTGATTTCATGTGAATGTCATAGTTCTCAGAGAAAATGTAGGTGGGGCGGTACGGATTTTCCTCAATAGGCTCTGAACACAGTGATGGAGAGATAAAGGACAGGGTGATAAAACATGAAGTACATTTACATTGTTGACAGCAACACAAAAAAACAAAACCAATCAAACATAAATGCGGCATTACGTAAAAATGACTTACCAGGTATTTTATGGATCTGTTTGAACATGGTCTTATACCAATCTTTGGACTTTTCAGTGTTCTGAAATGAGAATGTGAAAATGTGTGAATTATCAAGAAATATTTTGAGAAAAATTACAGTTTCTTTTTATTTAAAAAGGGTTAACACAGCATTTTGATCTGTGAAAGACTAGTGGAAGAACTAACTGCACAAGAAGACCAATTTGGTAGGAGGGAGGAGGTATGGGCAAATTTATATTGTATACTGCAATAATAAAACGCTGACACCTGAAACTGATATTATGCTCCCCAGAATTAAACTTATATTACACTGGCAAGAAAATCGCTCACTGCAAGAGAAACATTTACCTTGATGACCAGTGTTAAATCGCAATCCTCAGCAACAAAAACACTGAAACTGACTAAAACTTTATAATGTTATAACATATGAAAATGTGTTTTTTGTTATGCGGTTGTTAATTTTGTTATCAGTGACAAATCTAAAACTAACAATATTTTTGTTAGCATCCTTGCTTATAAAAAAACTAAAATAATTTCATTATTGCTATGTAAAGTTGTTTGACTTAAGTTGCAATATTATTAAGCCACCACAAGGGGGAGCTGCTACCGCAGAAGTCCCCCATTTCCCATGTGAACAGAATACTAGTACCAAACATGCAACAATAGTAAGACAACAGCAATGACTTGTATTGACCATAACACACAACAAATGTTGACATGTTGCACAGTGACCTTTAATTTAGCATAAACACTGTACCCAAAAAGGCCTGGACAAAAAAGGTCCCAATAGGGCGAGTTAAATGTCAGGTTGTGGACCCAATCAGGATAGAAATGCAAGAACACACAACACACACACACATACACATTTTGTTTTTATTTACTGTGACAGAAATGACACATCTATCCTATAAACAAAGCCCTGACTACAAAAAGAGTACATTTATCTTCATTGGACAGTGTGTTTGGTTACTCACCCGCACTGGGACAGTGGGCTTGTTGAGAGGACTGAGGACAGGAGAATTCAGTGACAGCCTCAGCCTCTTCCCGTCCATATCAGAGACTGGACTTACAGAGACCCTACCAGGATCTGGGCTTTTGTGCCTCTCTGGGCTTGAGTCTGTAAAAAACAACAGAAGTTAATATTAATATTCAAAGCACATTTATTTGACAAATAACTGCACTATTAGGCTACGGCCAAAGAACTAAATTTTTAAAAAGCCACAAAAATAATAGTGGATGCAGAAAATGCATGTAGTGAAATCAAAATAACCCAATCTTTTTGCAGCACAAGTTAAATAGAATGATGATGATTGGTTGTGAAGACAGACATATTTTAGTTGATTTAAAGTGTTTCTGCATAAAAGTTTTCATTTCTTTTGTAGAAACCTTGAATTCAATGGAGTTTACACTCTTCAGGACTGGTGAGCTAACAGCTAGTCTGACAACAGCCAAGACTAAAAATCGTTTCTGTCATTGTAAAACATTTCTAGTCTCCTACATTTCACAACAGCTTATGCAAATGTTTAATGAACGTATGCTGCATTTTTACATAAAATTCTATGGTTATTTACAAGTGTTGATAACACCAAAGGCAGTACCATGTATGGACATTGGACATGCCAAACAAATTAAGGAAAACCTAATTTTCAGTGTCATTATCTGGGTAAATTAAAGGCAATGGATTGATGGATAGATGATACTTTAATAATCCCTTCACAGCAAATTCTTCTGGCAGACAAAACGACCCATCATGACCTTCAGGAATTCAGTGTCTTTGCTGCACATCACACGTCTCTGGAAAAACCAGCAGTTTAAACACGGCGATCCGGTCCGTCCCGGTGGAACACTGCTCCTGGTCTTTTGTGTGAGTCTTCAATTCCTCCATCTTTTTCATAAAGGAACAAAGGTTTTCCTCAGAGCTGTTAGAACTGCCAGTTGATCAATTTCCAACATGTTTTCTCTCTCTCAACCTCCGATTCCTTCTTTCACTCCCTCTCAGGCTCCTCCGAAGCAGCTCAGCCAGGGCGCCACGTCTCTTACCTGCAAACCTGATGAATGGTGGTCAGGTAAAAAAGCTCTACGAGAGCAAAAAAGCTTTCAGTGTCTGACTCTGCTCCTCAGCCCTGAGCAGTCTTCTTTTTAACCTTTATTTATTCAGGTAATATCTCATTGAGATTAAGAATCTCTTTATCAAGGGAGACCTGAAGACAGTTATTGCCCAGGAAAGACGTCTAACCTACTTCAAAAATCCAGAGTATTCCTTTAGAACCTCACCAAGAATACCTCAAACCTTGGTTGATCTAATGTTGTACAGCTAAGTTATTGGCAGGTTAGGAAGCTACTATTATCTCATTTTGGGATGTGTTACCACCACTCAGGTGAGCTCACCTTGGTTGTGTTGCAGTAGGACTACGATAGGCTTTTCTGTGCTAGAACCCAGATAAACAGAACAGGAAGTTGAAGTGATACAGTTCTGATTGTCGGTGGAGGACGGAGCTTGATTTTCTTTTATGCTTTTAGATAAAATGGCCTGAAAATTGCAGAAAAGACATTTTAGTGCCCAAGGAGTTGCAACAAAAGAAAGTAATTTCCAAAAATCTTTATAGTTTCAAAGTTTATATTACTATAAAACTAACGGTTCAAGCTAAGATCTTGCAGAACGATGTGGAAGTACACCTACCTGGCACTGAGTGTTGTTTTCAGGAGGTAGATATGCTGAGTTGTTGCCGCCTCCCTCAGCCAGCCCTGCTTTAGAGCCGTCTCCATTAATCTGGTTCGTCCAGTCACCTGAAAAGACCCCAGAACTTTCTCACTCGGGCAGCCAGTACAGCAGGAAGAAAAACACTGGGAATGTTGCTAAAAACGGTGGCATTTCAGTGAACTCAAAACAGCAAGTCATAATAGATAACTGCTGCTGAAATAAACGTTCACTTCATTCAGCGGGGTGTGAGAGCTTTCTCTGGGTGGCTTCATGCACAGAGCTGGTAATAAATCCCAGGAAAAAAACAAGATTCTCCCACAATGCCCGAACTTTGTCACAAGAACAAAGATACTATTCAGTCAGCTGCAAAGATCATTTGTTCCAACGGCCTTTCTGTTCCTTTGGGACAATTAAAACATCTCTGTGAAGCTGTGGCAGACTGCCAGTCAAGTTCCAAAGTGCCCTATGCAACAAATAAGCCCACAGTTAAAGACGCCCGGTCCAAAGTGCAGCGTGGGCAGGCTGCAACAAGAGAAGTCTTTGAAACTCACATGAAAATATGAGCAATCGCCTCTATTATGGCTCTAAGTGTAGCCAGTGACTCCGCATACACTTCATAACATGAGGATTATATAATCTGAACGTTGGAACAAATGATGAAAAGCATTTGTGGAATTTTTATGACTAAACATTATCAAATGGCACTTAAATTACAGCAATATTTACACAACACTGACACGCTTTTATTCCTATATGGCCGTGCAGTTGATACGATGATGGTATATTAAGGTCTATGTAGATTAAAATTATAATAATAGAAATAATTTTGCTGGGAAAAGGGATACAATTCTGAGATTCAAGATTTCTCATAGATTTTTATGTAAAAACGTTGATATTTTCTAGTGTTTTTGTTAAATTTGTGATTAATAAAGGTTATATTTTTATAAATAAAGGCAACAATTTCCAAAAATAAAATGATGATATTATGTGACTGTAAAAAATGCATTCATTTGTGATGAAAATTTAAACTTTTAGGATTAAATGTCTAAATATTTCAAAAGAATATTAGAATGTCTCTGAGAATAATGTAATATATATAAGGACCTCTGGATATTCCTTAAGGTATTATCGGTAATTTTAAAAAAACAACACACAAATAAATAAATTAAACCAAGTCACAATAAAGGACTAATGCTATTTAAAACATTGGGAGGAAAAATACATACGTGAGTATAAAAAAGTAAATCTTGAAATTCTTAGTTGAGGACGTCAGAATCTGTTGCTGATCTTATTATATTTTATTTAACGCTTCATGTTTTAATTTCTGTCCCAAAATGAAGAACTTGGAAGCCCAAACTTTTACTTTGAAAGTGTCTCATGAGAGAGACAACCGTAATATCTAGAGATAGTGCGCACAACAAAATGATGTGAGGGCTGACCATCAGAGCTGACTTCACCAGTGTTTAAAGGAGGGCTGGGCTTGATGGAGGTCTACACTGATGTGTGCCCTCCCCATTTCACTGCAAACCATCAATTTTTGTGACATTTGTTTTTAATATATATGGAGAATATTCAGATACCCTTCTTATAAATTCAGTACTTTAATCTCAGATTTTTGTTTCCCTTTTTTTACTCATACGTTTATGAACAATTGTGGTTCAAATTCGTTTTTTTTTCTAGTGAATTTAATTTAATTCTGGAAGTACGTTTTTTCGTCCCCACAAATTTATAAATTTCAAGTCTAGTTTTGTTCCTTTAACCTGGGAAATTTTGAACTTTACACTCAAATTTAGAACATTAAATGATCAATATTTATCTCAGTTCTTTCAAGTCATTTTACGACATTAAATTCTTCTACGTTTTACTCCACAGCTCTGTTTATTTTTTCATATAGCCCTAATATGCTACCATATAACACTGCCTGCTAAGTATTTATTAAACCAACGTGGCTCTGACTCACTTGTCGGTGTGATGATGTTGTGAGGCTCTTTGCTGACGAAGCCGTCATCGTCTATGTGGACGAGGGTGGCCCTTAGGGTCACTACTCCTTTCCCTTTGCACACTCTGCTTGGGTCCAAATCTAAAACATAAAATCAGATAGTGATCTCTATCATTTAAAACATAAAATCACACTCTCAGGGTGTGATCCAGCTTCAGAGCTGCTGGGAAAAATAAGCTATTCCTCCTGCTGTTACTAAAACTGTACTGAAACACCAAAAACAGGTCACGATAATAATATCCTAAACTAATTACTATCATGGCGGTCGGTCGGGAGTGAAATCAGAGCAGTTATCCTGCTTTTTTTTCTAGACTTGCACAGATAATCAAAGTCACACCACGAGCTACTTCCTTCAGGTTTCTATTGTAAACGTGAGGCCTTTGTAGGAGCTGATGGAAAAGTAAAAATAGGAAACATCACCTGGTGAAGGAATCAGGTCAGGAGAGCCCTTCATGGTTTTTAAAGGCGTAATCC
The DNA here is from genome assembly GCA_006937965.1 of Callopanchax toddi. NCBI lineage: Eukaryota > Metazoa > Chordata > Actinopteri > Cyprinodontiformes > Nothobranchiidae > Callopanchax > Callopanchax toddi. Next base: position 480,398 of record SSNR01000040.1, on the reverse strand, counting down.
TGACAGCGCTGACGGCTCGAGGACCTGATTGAACACAACAAACACAAAGATAAAAGAAAACAGTTGGTGTGGAACATTAGAGTTCATAAAGAAAATAAGATAAAGCTTAAAGATTTTAATCATTAAATACGACTGAGACTTACTGGGAGTTGAGCCTGATCGCCTGCTGCTCTCTGCTGGAGAGCCCTGGAAGCAAAACATTCAACAGAGAGCTCAGGATTTGACTGATTTTATAATAAAATAAGTCATTTAATTTCACAACATTAGAATTTATAAACAACGGATCACTTTATTTATGATTTTGAACAGTTATTATACCTTAAAGGTGGATTCCCACAGTTCAACACAATAAGATATGCAATATGTAAGGCCTTATAATTGATCATTTCCCTTTATTATAATCAATATGCTGTTTCCATGATCATTTATAATCAATCACAACACTGAGAATTTCCCCAACCCATAACCACAGAATTCATCATAAATACACACAAGTATGATTTACACCCTGAAATTGAACGAATGATTAATTTGAACATACATAATGTCAGCTACAAATAACAATAAAAATGAAATACATTTATTAAATGCTGCAGGTTTATTGATATTACTGTAGATAAAGTAGACATTTTAGTCAATGCAGGATGAACTTCTAGTAAACGAGGTAACAATTCTTCCTTCTTGTTTCTTTCCTTTAACTTTGGCAAAGTTTTACTATCCTAAATGAAAAACGTTTGATCAAAATCGCCTCAGTTTTTTGTTGAGGACCAAAAAGAAGGTTTGCAGACTGAACTAATATATGCTAATCTGAGCTGCGTTGGTGAAGCATGCAACAGCAACACCAAGGCCACCAGAAAGGAAGCTTTGAAACAACTCCCAGTTGCTCTGTGGGCCCCTGGTTGTGTCCAACCAGTAGATTTAAGAGACATTCTTTTTACACTGCTAAGAAACAAGCTGGAGACTTAGGATGCAAAAACACTCACAAAGTCACTCGTGTGCAAAAACAAAAACACTTTAGGGGTTTTCTTTAGGAAAGTGTGAACAACAGTTTTGGAATATGCATGTAGCTAATTTAAATCTGGATCTGTTTTTAAGGTTACATGGTGCTTTCTTGTTCCACTTTGTGTTGAGTGTGTCTGCACTGTGTTTACAAATGACAGTAAATAAGACAATCTGCAGAACGGGCCAGGATCCACTGATGTTCCAGCTGGAAACCTCCACTAATAGGTCTAAATGGACGGAAGGAAAATGGGAGACATTCTAAACAAGACTCGAGGGACAGAAAGGAAAAACCTTTAGCCTCCATGCCGAGCTGTCAATAAGCAAAAAATCTGCATCTGTCAAGGTTGCTCGATTACTGCAATGCAGAAAATATTAACAGAAAAGTGGAACTGGACAGTAAGAATTGAATTTACTGTGAAATTTGTCACCAAAAAAAAATGTCAGTGCACGATTAAACATAACCTGAAAAATATTCCCTATATATTTTGAAAAGTATCGGGACACGCCACAAAATCAATACATTCCGGTGTTCCAAGGAAGGCTTAGGGGTCTGACTAAGACATGATTCACGCAGCAGGAATTTAAAAATTATTAGATTTTTCTAAACACGAGAGACCCAACACATGGTGATAAAACAATCATGAATAGAACAGTTTTGTGACGTGTGGTCACATGGCAAAGAGACCACCACAACACACGAACGTTCCAGGTCAGACGGGAAGTCTCACAAAACCTCTCGAGATCAAACGTGACTTCAGAGTAAACAAACACGACGGACGTTTTGATTTTGGAATCCCCTCAATTCTATATCAAACAGGTTTTAATTTACAAAAAACCTCCTGATCTGTGCCCCTTTTGATTTCAGGTAGTTTAGTTATGGCCTCAGTTGACCTCCCTGTGTCTCCCTCGTCACTCTGCACACCTGCTCCTCATTCAATCAGCCCAGCTGCTCCTCCTCCTACTGATCACCTTCCCCTGTGTATTTATACTCCTCTCTTTCACTCAGATCCTCCTTATTTTGGATCCACAAACCCCAACTGTGACACTGGGATGCTTCGATTTGACTTACAGGAAGATTTTTAAGCACCTTATTAAAGCATTGAATGTCGCGTCAATAGAAAACAGTTATTGCTGTGTTTTAGTTCAAATTTGTCAACTTTAATGCTTCATTTTAGTGGATAAATGTGACAATATCATAAAATATGAAATTATGAACATTTAAACTGAAAAAAGTATTTAATAGAACCCAGATCTCTGGTAAAACCAACTGGCCTTCTGAGCCCCTACAGTCCAAAAAATGGCATCACATCCATTAACAGGCATCAGCCTGTATCCTGCTATAAACCCTAAGGTGCTGAGTTTACAGCAGAAGAACTGCTGCAATAAAGTTTGAGCTTCCCCTAAATCATAGCGATAAAGAAGATGACAGGATGCAGCATTCGGTTCACTACATAAACACACACGAGCAGAAATCACACCAGGCCTTTTTAGGAAGAGATGCCTCTGAACACAGCAGGGCAAAGAATCTACTCAGAGCAGTGCTGGAACTCAGCGATGGATCAATAAGATGAGAATCGTAAGATAAACGCCCAATAACTAACTCAAGAAGCTGCTGGAAACTTTAGAGGTGAATTATGGGTCAAACTTTGCTCACAGATACAAAAACCTCCTACTGAAGCATCCTGTCAACAAACAGTTCCCAAAAAGCAACAATCAGATACAGACATTACATACTTGGTGATGTGAGGTTCTCAGTCCAAGTCGACTCAGGTCCCTCTGAAGTCCAGAGGTTTCTAACGGAGCTTTGAGGGTCTCGTCTGGGCGGGACAGTCCTAGCATTGGCCTTGACCCTCACTAAGGGGGTCTGCTTGTTTTTGGACATGCAGACGTGTCCAGATAGACCTGTCACCACCTGCCACCTTGGAATGTAGCACCTACTCAACAACTGTGCAGAGCAACATCTAATATCCTCCTCGCTCTAAAATACTCACAACCAGCAGATGAAAGGAGGGTAAATTACTGGAGAATGACTTTGATTCCCTACTGAAGGACTTTCAGGTCTTAAAAACCTCCATCGTTTACTTAAATTTAGACATCTCATGCTTAAAAGATGCTTTACTGTCAGGAGTTAGAGCAGCTTAGCAGACGGCATCATCCTGTTAGGTTGTGAGTAAATTTAATAAAGGGTTGGCGCCCCAGACCTTTGACCTTATCTAGAAATTAGATTTGAACCACTGAAAATCGAGTTAGAAAACCTTGAAGGAGACAGCTGGAGGTTGATTTTGCCTCCAACAATATCTAGATATAATCATTTCTAGATATCTGTGTGTGCATTTGAACACACGTTTGCAAGAACCTGAAGTTGCACTCAAAATCATTTTTATGGTTTACAAAGCATGTGATACAACTACCCAACAAACACAAATCAGATGGTACACATGCACAAATGTTTACATTTACCCCCACAGTTAATGCTCCCTTCAACAGGTGTATGTGCTCATATAATAAAAATAAGCAATAAAAGTTTTATAAATGTTTTATTTTTTTATTATTATTATTTAACCTTTTAAAACTGCCTCCTATAGAAAAAAGCTGGTATTTTCTCAATTTGCTAAATATGGTAAAAATGACATCATCAGAAAGGAGTTTTAATTTTTTCGTTTAAGGTGGCTCAACATTTTATTTCAGTAAGTCACATTGTTGTGCTTAAGGATGCTAATGTTTTAGATCATGTTGTTTACATGAGGCTGGAAAAAATGAACAAATTGAACACTGAAAAAGGCACAAGCTTTCATAAATGATCAAAATGCATGAAAAAGATATAAAACATGCTAAAAAATTAAAACACAAACGTGCTTGGGTAAGGGTTCCCTTAAAATATCAGATGATATCATAGTTCTATTGTTTAACTTTGTGCCTTTTTTATTTAGGAAATTCGACCCCCCCCCCCCCCCCCCCCCCCCCCCCCCCCCCACACACACACACACACACAAGTTAAAGACTAAAAACATCCTTGGTGTTCTCTGTATCTTACCTCTCCCACCAGCTCAGTTTGTGGTTTATTTTTATAGTATTTTTATCAGTAGTGCTGATTTGCCACCCTTTGTAGATAACAGTGCATGTTTTTTATTAATGCAGAGTTTTCTGTGTTTTTTTTGCCTCCTTTGCTGATTATCTTGTACTGGCAGCAGCAGTTAGCTGATTCTGAAAACCAAACAAAGACAAGCTGGTACCAAGTTGAGCTCTAAACCAGAGTCGTTCTGTTAAACATCCAGAAGCTGCCTTGACACTGAGCTATATCAACAATAAAGAGCTTTCATCACACGCTCAGCTGTACTATGAACAGAGAGAAAGGGCTGTTACATAACTCTGTTTGACTTCTGCTTTGTCAACAAATGACAGAGAGGGGAGAAGCTGGCCAGAGCCGTGCCTGTCCCACCAAACAGCTCCAAACATGGCTCGAAAGGGCTGCTCCAGAGAGGCAGCTTTTCTCCCCTAATTGAGAAGAAGACCCCCCCACCCCCACCCCCAGCTCTCTTCCATAAACAGCTTCCACACTGGACAGCAGCCTGGGATTCTACACATTCCTGAGCCAAAGATATTTAAAGTTCATTTTAAACAACTGCAGCTTAAAAGGAAATGCATGTCGCTCACGCACAATCATTAGAGGTTTCTATGCAAGAAAACACCTTGTATGCAAAAAAATACCCGCAGTTAAAATACCTCAAAATATTATTTTCAACAAATATATAGTAACGTGTAAAGTAACCATAAAGAAACTCAAGAAAAGCCGCGTCCTGGTGCCGGGAGACGCTAACTGTTACTGACTGTGACCGAGGCCAGATCCTCCAGGCAGGCAGCACTCGGCTGAAGAGAGCGAACCTCCTGTGGACTGGATTTGGCACGATGGACCAAACTGTCCGTTATTGATGGTGTGTGAATATCTAGACTGCTTATAACACGTCCGCTAGGATTTTGGAGCCAGTCATAAGAATGCCTCCGAGTTGAAAGTTTACATGAGGTGATGCAGCTTCACACCAAAAGCTCCAAAAAAGATGAGGCCTAAGCCACTGAGAATAAACACGAACTGATTATTTAAAGGAATAGTTTGGCTGTTTTGAAGTGGTTCATGCAATTAATACAATCTTATTTTATGTGGAATTCCACGGTCATTAGCAAACATAAGCATCACCATCATCAGCAAAATGTTGCATTCAAGCATATGACGGCAGGAATCTCTCTGAGAGTTGAGCAGATGACTATATTTATCAGTTCTGTCTCATTAAAACACTGAGGAGTTTGTTCAGAAGCAGCTCAGGCTGAGGGGGCTGTGGACTCGCTTAGGCTCAGAACACAGAACCTTCTTCCTGTTTTTACTTTGGTAGTCCCACCCCCAGAAAATCTGACCAATCACCAGGCCACATGGTTTGTAGTTGTGCATTTTGTGCATTTTGTTTCGTTTGCAGTTTTCCCTGTTAAAAGAAACGGAATCACAAGAAAAAACAATAAAATAACTAAATGATCTGATTCAGACCAGAGGAACCGAACACCTTTAGTAGCATTTGGACTAGCTGTTAGCTCAACTTTCCTGTAGGACATAAAGTAGTGATGGGCAGTGGTGTTAGAATGTTATTGATGTTATTCAAATAATCTAAAAAAAAAAATTAAAGAAAGAATTTGAATAATACATTTAAGCAGTCTGACCTTAAACTGAGAGACACCAGACCCAACAATGCAGATGAGCTGAAGGCTGCTCCACAGGCTGATCACCTCCATGCCATGAGGCATTGATGCAGGAATTAACTCAAAAGCAGGTCCAACCAAGTACTGAGTGCATAAATAATCAACATACGTTTCAGAAACCTGACATTTCTGTATAAAATATCACCTTTTTTCTAGATTTTTATGTAATATTCTAATTTTGAAACACTGTTTTATTATGATCTGTGAGCTATAATCATTAAAATGACAATAAAGGCTTGAATTTTTCGCTCTGTGCAATGAATTTTTATGAGTTTCACTTTCTAAAATGAGTGACAAAAATATGAACGTTCTCCTGATATTCTGTTTCAGATGTGCCTATATGTGTGCAGCAAATGTAAAATGCCTATCCCAAACATAAACTTGTTTCCTTCGTACTCAAGCTGCTCAAAAAGCTACAGAAGGTGAGATGATAATCATTTATAACTTTTACACAGACGTTAAGTTTGTATAATGAGCCCAGCTTTGCACTACAGTCTCCTCTTGGAGACACTGGACATTATTGGTCATTCAGAATGTCGCCTGAGGAGGTGCTGAAAGCGTCTCCTCATCCCTGCTGAATGTTTTGACTCCAGCGAAGATTGGACGCTTTAAGTGTGTTTCCTAATATAACTCTGTGAGCACCTGTCTGACAGGAGTACTTGATAATTGAGTCACAGAATACGACGGCTAAATGTGAATATAAACAGCGATGTGATAATCCAGACGTTTTAAGTGCTATGAGGGTATCCTCATGCCAAACCGGCGTGCTGCAGGACTCCAGAGGGCCTCCATCATCTGATTATTTCAAGAATGAGGGCGCAGTCACACCCAGAAACAAACAGGCAGCTCCACCGCATGCAGCCTGGCGTCACAGGTAGTCGCAAACTAAGCAGGTCTCCAATATTAATTATGATATATAGGAATGAGGGATTGGCAACGATGCAATAAACCAACGTCTCTTAAAAATGAGTGAACACATCAGTGTTGCTGGTATTAATAGTTATGGTGGTAACATTGACTGTGGTTAGTATTATTTTACATTTGGTTTACATTTTATTAAAGTGATGAAAGTTTGTGTTTTTATCAGTTTTACTTCATTGGTACACATTTTTCTGCTACTGTAACCAGAAGGTCAGGACTAAACATTTATTTGATCTCTCATAACATAAAAACCATGACTGAGAGAACATCAAAAACTAATGGGCCTAAAGCTGGGTGCATCATGTTTTTGTCCTGCAGACGATGTGTTTGTTTTATTACAGCAGCTGCTGAACTTCCTGTTAAAGTTTTCACCCAGAAGGAAAAATAAAACATGTGAGTAAAACAATGAGTGATGATGTACCTTCACTACTATATATGCTATACTGTTCATGTAATATACTTAGACAAATGGAAACCCCAGTAATGCTGCTTGTTCGATTTGTACAATTTCAGTTTATAAAAGCAGTTTTTGCACGTTTTGGACATATTTTTAAAAATATTGTGGCACTATTAGCTGTGATATATTTCTTCCAGATGATGATAATAATTTTCACACCATGTCATCAGTAAATGTTTATAAAGATCTGCAAACAGCTGCCATGACGCTGCAGTTTTCCGTCCTTCGTTGACACCCAACACCTGGGAGAGACGCGCTGAGCGTCTGAAATCCGTCACCGCAGCATGAAATGCTTTTCACTGACTTGTTTACATGCAAACATGACTGAGGGACGTCTTTGTGACACAAACCTTGAAAAGCAAAAGCCTAACACTTCACAGTCGACTTCCGCCAATAGCAAGCCAGAGCTGGTGCAGATGAGGGAGGGGGGGGGGGGGGGGGGGGGGTTGCTAAGCAACCTGTTGCAACATTAACAAGGAGTGAAAACAGAAACCTGAAGTCTGGCTGGAACATCCGGTCTGATCCAAAGCCTCCACCGTAAAGATGAGGCTCTTTTCTGCTAATTCTAGTTAAGACTTGTTGTTGATGCAAATACCTACTTTCACTTCAGGCAGGTGGTGAGCAGAAACTCTGAGGTCTTAGCAATAAGAGCAATGTTATTAAATTATTTGGCTTTCCAGTCAAATATGCTGCTTTTACTGATTGAGATGGATAATGGACATTCTTTAGTTCACGCTCATTAGCACACAGAAACAAACGTTAGCCATATTTGGTGATGCAAGCCAGTTGTGAGTGAAGAAACTCGAATTTAAAAAGAAAAGAGAACAAAAGAGGAGTGTTAATGTTTTCACAATGTACTGAAGTCAGATTATCTGGTTTTTTAAATCTTTGATATTCATTGAGTCCAATGGTTGCTCCTCTTAAATCTAGGGGAAACGGTGAAACATGACTCTGAACAAGCGTTATAAAATATTAACCAGATGACTGGGTTCAAACCAACACGCTGCTCCACTGGTTCTATCATCTCTTCATGTCAAACCCAACAGATTTAGCTGCATCAGGATTTACTGATGTCATTGTTGGAAAAGTGATAATGAAGGCGAGTAAAATGAAAGCAAGATCAAAACTTTACACACTTTGTGTTTAAGATTTTACATGCAGTATTTTGTACTTTCAAGTCAAGTTGAAACATATAAACTAATTATTTGAAGTCAGGGAGAAAATATTTGACATACTTTTGACTGAGATATGATCATGAGATGTATCAGATATTAAAAAGAACAAAAGCTATTGGTCATGGTCCAACAACAAGACTGTCTTAAAGGGATGCTTCGGCCATTTTGAAGTGTGTTTCTGAATAAATAATAACTAACCTGTTGTTGATAGCCTCTGGAATGGACTCAGTTTGGAGAAATAGCTTAATCTCAGAGTATAAAACCAAAGTTTATCGCTGCAATCATAAAACTAATCTAACCTCTGGAATTTTACTGCGATTAAAGCAAATGTTGTTTCATAAACCTTAACATTGCCATTAATTTCACTATATCCTGCTGAATTTGACCCTAAATGCACCAGAAATTCTACATTTTTCTTCTGCTGACATTGATGACTATAAAAATTCACGTATGTAAATTCCATTTCAACGGAATACAGAAATACCACCCTGATACCTCATGACAGTCAGGGTTCCATCCTGAACAGGTCTGCATGTTCCTCCACAGGTCTGCCTCCCCAGACCAACACTGACCCACCATTAAACCCATCATGCGGAACAATGAAGCAGCAGAACATTCACCACAGCTTCTCCAGACCCTTCCATGTCTGTCGCATGAGCTCACAGTGAACCAGCTCTCATCTGTGCTCCAGAGCTGGATCTGCCAATTCTGATGTTCTCTGGAAAATGCCAGCAGAGCTACACGGTGTCAGGCGAGCACAGGGCCCACTAGGACAGTGATGACTAACTCTGTTAAATGAAAAGTGGTTGGATGGTTGGTACACTTTAATTTTGTTGGATTTAAACTTTATTTCTCCAAACTGAGTTTATTCAGGAACTACAACAGGTGAGACTGTGATTATTTATAACTTTTACACAGGAACAAGTTTAAAAATGACCTCAACATCTGACATGTTGCTAACCAGACTTCCTGTACTGCTGAGCTGCTACTGAGTCAAAGGTTTTTAAGGACCTTAAAAACATGCAGGTCAAGAGGGAAGAACATGAATGACGGCTTCTTTTTGTGCAAACACATCTCCATTTCTGTGTTGACTGCGCCCACCACAAAAAACCCCAATGAAATTCACCCTGATGGGTGTATCCTTGAAGAAGAATGATGAAATATTTGTGCACAGGTTAATATTTTATCACACACATTTAGGGTCATGTTACGTAATCCCCACGTAGTAAAACCATGAATGAAAACACAAGAAGACGTTGAGTTTCACAGAACTCATTAAATAATAATAAAAAATAAATAAAAATCCTATTGCGTTTTATGTCTTAATGGCAGAAAGTTTTATTGGAAACATGCAGATTTAGAATAATCTAACAAACGAATCTGGTATTTTTCTGCGATTGTTTAACGTTTCAGCTCAGAATTTAACTAAAGCATCTGCTCCTTTACATCAGTGAGAATCCACACTTGTGAAACAGTTGTTCATGTCACATGTTAATTATGTGTCTCCAGGCAGACCTGAGCAGAGTGTAAACATTTATGCCCTTGTGTCAATAAAAGCTGGGATGTCTGAGCAGTGGCGGAACTATGGGGTGACGATAATGTCAAAAAAAATTTTTTTTAAATCAAATCCACATTTAAATGTTGACACCTAAGCTTAATATTTGAATGAAAAATGAAAGTAGCCTACCAAAATTAAAGAAATTGTCTAACATCTCAGAGTCCCTTTAATGGGAAGACAGTGGGAGAGCGTTCAATCACTGACCGTTTATCAATGAACACAGAGAGTCAAACAGGAACGCCGATATGTGATCTATAGTTGAACAGACTCGCATTACCTCATCATCAAAGAGACTCTGAGACTGTAGATAGGGGATCTCTTCACCCTACTTTTATTTTGGTAGACCACTTCCATTTTGCAGCAGTCTGAATTTGCATGCTAGTAAAATATTTAGTTTAAAACCAGCACATTTATATTCAGGGTGCACATAACTAGCCCACCAGTCCGCATGAGAACCAGATACCATGCACGTGTATCAGAACCTACTGCCCGAACAGACCACGATCTGACGAGCTTCACATCCTGTTGCAGCACAGCAGGACCTCTGACAGACACAGTCACAGCACCGGTAACACATGTGCGCAGCAACAGCGACACAGGTTGCAACAGTCCTGGTGGCTATAATAAAATGTGTTTGCTGATCTGAAACATTTATGTGTGACAAGTCAGCAAAAAAATAATAAAAAATTTGTATGGGGCAAATACTTTTTTCACAGTATCGTAGATAATTTCAAACAGCAACATTTATATTTGAATTTTAACATCTACATGCTATCTTATAAATTATATAAATGTATACATTGCTTTATAATGTTTATTTTTAATATTATTTGTGTCAATGTTTACACACAACATTGTAACTTTCTAAATAAATTGATTCAAAAAGTGACTTTTATTGACACGAGAAGTTAAATGTGACTCTTTATGTATTATCTTACTTTTCCAATTGAAACCCCTTACAACACACCATCCTGTCACAGAAATATGATGTTTCTCAGATTGTTCTCAATCTCTCTCCTATCAGATGCATCTTTGAATCCAACATGAGCAAAGCTGAGTCTGACAGCACAGCAATAAGCTGCTCATGTGTCCCTGCTGCATAATATGCATTTCATTATGTCACGCTCTATAGATGTGGGGTCGACTGACTTCACTGCTGCCTTATTACTCAAGAAATTACGCCACTGGGATGACTAGAGTCTTATAGTCTGGGCAACTTCAGCTTCCAGCTTAGGAATTTCTTCTCCCTTTTCTGCATTCAGCATCAGAGTGCGGCACTCCTGGTGGGTCGCATTTCCCTGGTATACATTAGTCTCTACTGCAGCAACTGTCCTAAAGCCAGAGCACCGGTCCGGTCTGCTGCTGAGACGCTAAATATAAACCCACTATTGAGGCTGTTATTTCCGAACGTCCACTACTGACAAAACAACGATTTGTTACAAATAATTAAATGAGTTGCGTCGGACGGTTCTGGCCCTAATCAGTTAGAAAAGTGACCACAGGGCAGTAAAAACACCAACATTCCGCAGCATCCAGACAGAGTGGTCCGAGGCAGGAACGCTGGCTTACCTCTGGTTGTTGGTAATCCAGCTTTGGGCTCGCAGCGGCAGACACACTTCACTGAGCTCGGTGTCACCTCACCGGAACAACGACCACGGCTCCGCACCAGCGTCCGCTCACTGCGGTCAAGCGGACAGCCCTCACGCGCTTTTATGATGCGCAACTCCAAGAGGATTTACGGTATCCGCGCTTATGAGCCGCCTTCAAATTAAAAGACCAGAAAAAAGAATGAACTAGAAGGGTACTATCTCGACGTTTAGATAAGATACTGTAATTAGTCACGTGTTTATGACTGAAAGTAAGCATCATTAAATTCTGCAGTCTACATGAAGAACCTCCAGATACAGCTGAACAGTTCAAGTTACATATAGCTACAGCAGAAATGCAGATTCAGGATTTCAGTGCAGATACTCAATACAGATTGTTTTACAACTCTAACCTGCTAATTCCAGTTTATTAAAAAAAAACTATAATTAACAAAATACTGTTAAAAATTTATTTTTGAGAAGTAGACACAGCCTAGCATCAAACTGCACTCTGCTATAAAAACACAGTAACGTACCAGCTGGCTCATCTTCATCCTTATAAAACAAAAACATGGTCCTCCATCTTTACATGTCCAGGCACAAGAATTAAGAACTATGTGATGATTTGCACAAAACACTTTTTAAAGATTCTATCATACTCTGAGGTTTTGTGAGGATCCTGGAGCAACACAACAGTCGGAGGAAACAGAAGGTAAGAAAAATAAAGTTTTTATTATAATGTTGGTGGTGTGGAGGTGGATCCAGGAGGACCCGTGGGATCCGGGCACCGGAGACTTCACTGAGAGGAGAGAGGAGAGTGAGTATACGGGGATGAAGATAACGTGTTGAGATGAGTACTGAATGGAGGTCCTACCGGTAGGATGAAGAAAATGGATCTTGGGGAGGCCCTGTCCGTCCTGGGCGAGAATGGCTGGAGCGGTAACGAGAGATTGATGGAGGATAAATGGAGTGGAGGCAGCTGGCTGGCAGGGGGACAGGCAGACCAGGTGGACATGAGGTAGAGGAGGACTCTGGAGGATCTTGAGGTGGACGACGCCGAGCAGGTAGGCTGGAGAGATAAGAGGAAAATGATTATAATGTTCAAGAATACCAATCTAGAAGAGACCTGAGTTTACCACTAGTGAGGTGGAAAAGACTGGCGTCGTCCCTCTGTGGATCTGCTCCTTATGAAGGTCCTCCTCTGATGAAGCTGATGAGCTGCAGCTGGGAGCTGCAGCTGGAGAGGATCTGCCTGCCACGCCCTGAGGGAAAAAACACAGACTGCCTGCAGGCACCCAGGATATGACAGTTTCTTTAAAACTCCATTTGAGTTTCTTCCACTCATGTCTTTTTGTATACATTAGAAACAAGTGCTTTATTTTTCCTACAGACATTTCTATACTTTTAAATTAGACGAAACCTAAACTAAAGCTGCCAAATAAACATTTCTTTTTTAACCAATTGATGGTGCTTTGTGATCCTTGTGATTGCTGAATGAATATCTCTAAACAGACGTACACAACTTTCTAAATTAGATTTTTATAAATGTGTTTTTATTTGTTGAAATTTTGATAAATGAATAAGAAGTACCGTAGTTTGTTTTGTGGCTGTGAGTTTAGTTCAGAATGTTTACAAGATGAACTCTGAACATGAGCTGAGCTTTTTTTGTTTGTTTTTAGACAGATATGGGTATTTTACAGCCGTGAGCCACATCCAGCCATTTAGCTGTCTCCACTCAGCCATCGAGAGGCAGATGGAAAATCACATTTTACTAATTCAAACTGCACCAAACTTTTGCTGTTTGTGTCCCATGAAAACAAGATGTTTTTATGTTTAAGCATCAACACCTGGTTATGTTGGATTTATTTTGTAAATATCAAATTGAATGGCTGAGCTGCTTGGTAATGTTGAAGTTAATTGATTTTCAAATATACATTGGCTGGTTTCACTGACAGGACTACGATGGAGCCGGGGTGAAGTCCTGATCGAGGGCCGGTATCCAGCATGTTGGGGTTCCTTGCTACAACACACCTGATTTAAAATGTTGAATTAACCTCCTCAGTGGGTTTCAAGGTCATCAGTAATCACCCACTAATTCAGATCAGGTGTTTTTATGCAGAGAAACAAACACCTAAAACATGCAGGACTGTGGACCTAAAGGACCAGGATCCATCCGGCGACCCTCCAGTTGCCAAACCAACTGAGCTGCACACTACCCATTTAATTTAATTCATTATCCATCTCTGCACTAAAACCTGCAACAAAATCTATTGGAAGTTGAAATGGTAGAATTTTTAATGCTTTGGGATTTTACACAACACAATTCCTTCTGTCATTAAAACTAAGCATTTTAAAGAATGTTTAAATCAAATAATCAATGTCTTAGTACTGCACGTAAAAAAAGACAAACCCTAATTTGAAAACGGAAGCTTTTCATCTGCTTTGGCTTTAGAGGTTTTTGTCTAATGTAAAATAAATAAGCAGAGGCTAAATGAAAATGTTGAATCCCTAAAATTATTTGAATAATTAAGTTAAATGTCTAAATGAATAATATAACCACATTTTAAAAATCAATAATTATTAAATAGGACAATAAAAAATCAGAGACAATGAACAAATAAATAAAAGCATTGACCTGAAATAAATAAGGCAATACAATATATAAATAATTAAATCAACTATGGCAAGATCAAAGGACTTCCTGTGGGAGGAGCCAAAACCTTTTAAGGCAAAGGTCACGCCCTTATGGGCGGGGCCTGATGCTTTATAAAGTCAGCCAGCCAGATGATAGCTTTAGTTCAGGTCACTGTTCTTTAACACTGGTCAGAAAACCTCGTCAGAGCGAACAATTCTCTGTTCCGTCGTCAGAGCGCCAAGCTTTGTTATAATCACGATAACCAACGTGACAAACATCGTGGGAAAATTCAATATGAATAACTTCAATTATTTCAACAAAAACAGCTATTCATCAATGGCTGCCCGCCAGTATCACCAAACAGCTGAGTCTGTTAAAACAGCAGGGAGTTATAATCTCCAGATGACCTTCCAGAAACCAGGTCAAAGGA
>SSNR01000040.1:362542-465873 GCA_006937965.1 Callopanchax toddi | reverse complement strand
GTAACACATGTGCGCAGCAACAGCGACACAGGTTGCAACAGTCCTGGTGGCTATAATAAAATGTGTTTGCTGATCTGAAACATTTATGTGTGACAAGTCAGCAAAAAAATAATAAAAAATTTGTATGGGGCAAATACTTTTTTCACAGTATCGTAGATAATTTCAAACAGCAACATTTATATTTGAATTTTAACATCTACATGCTATCTTATAAATTATATAAATGTATACATTGCTTTATAATGTTTATTTTTAATATTATTTGTGTCAATGTTTACACACAACATTGTAACTTTCTAAATAAATTGATTCAAAAAGTGACTTTTATTGACACGAGAAGTTAAATGTGACTCTTTATGTATTATCTTACTTTTCCAATTGAAACCCCTTACAACACACCATCCTGTCACAGAAATATGATGTTTCTCAGATTGTTCTCAATCTCTCTCCTATCAGATGCATCTTTGAATCCAACATGAGCAAAGCTGAGTCTGACAGCACAGCAATAAGCTGCTCATGTGTCCCTGCTGCATAATATGCATTTCATTATGTCACGCTCTATAGATGTGGGGTCGACTGACTTCACTGCTGCCTTATTACTCAAGAAATTACGCCACTGGGATGACTAGAGTCTTATAGTCTGGGCAACTTCAGCTTCCAGCTTAGGAATTTCTTCTCCCTTTTCTGCATTCAGCATCAGAGTGCGGCACTCCTGGTGGGTCGCATTTCCCTGGTATACATTAGTCTCTACTGCAGCAACTGTCCTAAAGCCAGAGCACCGGTCCGGTCTGCTGCTGAGACGCTAAATATAAACCCACTATTGAGGCTGTTATTTCCGAACGTCCACTACTGACAAAACAACGATTTGTTACAAATAATTAAATGAGTTGCGTCGGACGGTTCTGGCCCTAATCAGTTAGAAAAGTGACCACAGGGCAGTAAAAACACCAACATTCCGCAGCATCCAGACAGAGTGGTCCGAGGCAGGAACGCTGGCTTACCTCTGGTTGTTGGTAATCCAGCTTTGGGCTCGCAGCGGCAGACACACTTCACTGAGCTCGGTGTCACCTCACCGGAACAACGACCACGGCTCCGCACCAGCGTCCGCTCACTGCGGTCAAGCGGACAGCCCTCACGCGCTTTTATGATGCGCAACTCCAAGAGGATTTACGGTATCCGCGCTTATGAGCCGCCTTCAAATTAAAAGACCAGAAAAAAGAATGAACTAGAAGGGTACTATCTCGACGTTTAGATAAGATACTGTAATTAGTCACGTGTTTATGACTGAAAGTAAGCATCATTAAATTCTGCAGTCTACATGAAGAACCTCCAGATACAGCTGAACAGTTCAAGTTACATATAGCTACAGCAGAAATGCAGATTCAGGATTTCAGTGCAGATACTCAATACAGATTGTTTTACAACTCTAACCTGCTAATTCCAGTTTATTAAAAAAAAACTATAATTAACAAAATACTGTTAAAAATTTATTTTTGAGAAGTAGACACAGCCTAGCATCAAACTGCACTCTGCTATAAAAACACAGTAACGTACCAGCTGGCTCATCTTCATCCTTATAAAACAAAAACATGGTCCTCCATCTTTACATGTCCAGGCACAAGAATTAAGAACTATGTGATGATTTGCACAAAACACTTTTTAAAGATTCTTTAAAACTCAATTTGAGTTTCTTCCACTCATGTCTTTTTGTATACATTAGAAACAAGTGCTTTATTTTTCCTACAGACATTTCTATACTTTTAAATTAGACGAAACCTAAACTAAAGCTGCCAAATAAACATTTCTTTTTTAACCAATTGATGGTGCTTTGTGATCCTTGTGATTGCTGAATGAATATCTCTAAACAGACGTACACAACTTTCTAAATTAGATTTTTATAAATGTGTTTTTATTTGTTGAAAATTTGATAAATGAATAAGAAGTACTGTTTGTTTTTGGGGATGTGAGTTTAGTTCAGAATGTTTACAAGATGAACTCTGAACATGAGCTGAGCTTTTTTTGTTTGTTTTTAGACAGATATGGGTATTTTACAGCCGTGAGCCACATCCAGCCATTTAGCTGTCTCCACTCAGCCATCGAGAGGCAGATGGAAAATCACATTTTACTAATTAAAACTGCACCGAAATTTTGCTGTTTGTGTTCCATGAAAACAAGATGTTTTTATGTTTAAGCATCAACACCTGGTTATGTTGGATTTATTTTGTAAATATCAAATTGAATGGCTGAGCTGCTTGGTAATGTTGAAGTTAATTGATTTTCAAATATACATTGGCTGGTTTCACTGACAGGACTACGATGGAGCCGGGGTGAAGTCCTGATCGAGGGCCGGTATCCAGCATGTTGGGGTTCCTTGCTTCAACACACCTGATTTAAAATGTTGAATTAACCTCCTCAGTGGGTTTCAAGGTCATCAGTAATCACCCACTAATTCAGATCAGGTGTTTTTATGCAGAGAAACAAACACCTAAAACATGCAGGACTGTGGACCTCAAGGACCAGGATCCATCCGGCGACCCTCCAGTTGCCAAACCAACTGAGCTGCACACTACCCATTTAATTTAATTCATTATCCATCTCTGCACTAAAACCTGCAACAAAATCTATTGGAAGTTGAAATGGTAGAATTTTTAATGCTTTGGGATTTTACACAACACAATTCCTTCTGTCATTAAAACTAAGCATTTTAAAGAATGTTTCAATTTCTTTTTGTAAAACATCCTAATTCTAAAATGCCGCAATTAATTTAATTGTATTATTTCTGTGTATTTCTAAGACCTTTGCTTTTTGTAACTGGATCAAAATCCTGCAGACAGGTATCTGTACATGTCTTCTGCCCTCTGGTGGAGGATCTTAGTACTGCACGTAAAAAAAGTCAAACCCTAATTTGAAAACGGAAGCTTTTCATCTGCTTTGGCTTTAGAGGTTTTTGTCTAATGTAAAATAAATAAGCAGAGGCTAAATGAAAATGTTGAATCCCTAAAATTATTTGAATAATTAAGTTAAATGTCTAAATGAATAATATAACCATATTTTAAAAATCAATAATTATTAAATAGGACAATAAAAAATCAGAGACAATGAACAAATAAATAAAAGCATTGACCTGAAATAAATAAGGCAATACAATATATAAATAATTAAATCAACTATGGCAAGATCAAAGGACTTCCTGTGGGAGGAGCCAAAACCTTTTAAGGCAAAGGCCACGCCCTTATGGGCGGGGCCTGATGCTTTATAAAGTCAGCCAGCCAGATGATAGCTTTAGTTCAGGTCACTGTTCTTTAACACTGGTCAGAAAACCTCGTCAGAGCGAACAATTCTCTGTTCCGTCGTCAGAGCGCCAAGCTTTGTTATAATCACGATAACCAACGTGACAAACATCGTGGGAAAATTCAATATGAATAACTTCAATTATTTCAACAAAAACAGCTATTCATCAATGGCTGCCCGCCAGTATCACCAAACAGCTGAGTCTGTTAAAACAGCAGGGAGTTATAATCTCCAGATGACCTTCCAGAAACCAGGTCAAAGGATTCTTCAAGGTCCAGCTGGAGCGCAGAGGTCTTATCCAACAACGAATGGACAACGATTCCAGTCCAACACCTCTGAGGTAAGGCCAGAACGAGTTAAAAACGTTCACAGATTTCCTCATCAGGATAAACGGCGTAGGCCTGCTGGAGTCCCAGAAGCAGCTTCTGCAAACCAGCCGTCTGAAAGGTTTCAGGATCAGGAGCTCCAAGCAGCAGAAAAAACAAGACAGCCACTGAACCCCCATCCACAGTCACAGAGACCCAAAAGGTTTCCAAAGAGAAAAACTGGACCTTCAAATCTTCAGACCAACAACCAGGAAACATCTGCAAGTCAGGAGGTCTCAGCTGAAGAAAAGNAGAGGAGAGAGGAGAGTGAGTATACGGGGATGAAGATAACGTGTTGAGATGAGTATTGAATGGAGGTCTTACTGGTAGGATGAAGAAAATGGATCTTGGGGAGGTTTTGTCTGTCCTGGGTGAGAATGGTTGGAGCGGTAACGAGAGATTGATGGAGGATAAATGGAGTGGAGGCAGCTGGCTGGCAGGGGGACAGGCAGACCAGGTGGACATGAGGTAGAGGAGGACTCTGGAGGATCTTGAGGTGGACGACGCCGAGCAGGTAGGCTGGAGAGATGAGAGGAAAATGATTATAATGTTCAAGGATACCAATCTAGAAGAGACCTGAGTTTACCACTAGTGAGGTGGAAAAGACTGGCGTCGTCCCTCTGTGGATCTGCTCCTTATGAAGGTCCTCCTCTGATGAAGCTGATGAGCTGCAGCTGGAGAGGATCTGCCTGCCACGCCCTGAGGGAAAAAACACAGACTGCCTGCAGGCACCCAGGATATGACAGTACCCCCCCCTCAACGGACGCCACCTGGCGGACGAGCGGAGGACGACGGAGCAGACCGCTCAAAGTCGGTGATGAGAGTGGGGTCCAGGACAAAAGAGCGAGGAACCCAGGACCGTTCCTCGGGACCATAGCCTTCCCAGTCCACCAGATACTGGACACCACGGCCGCGGGGCCGAGAGGCGAGGATGCGGCGGACCGTGTAGGCGGGATGTCCGCCGATGACCCGGGCAGGAGGCGGCGGCTCGGCCGGAGGGGCCAGAGGACTGGAACGAACAGGTTTGATCTGGGAGACGTGGAAGGTAGGGTGGACCCTGAGGTGAGAAGGGAGGGCGAGACGCACCGCAGAAGGGCTCAGGACTGCCTCGATGGCAAAGGGACCCAGGAAGCGCTGGGACAGCTTCCGGGAGCCGGACCTGAGGGGAAAGTCCTTAGCAGACAACCAAACCTTCTGGCCAGGGGCATAGACCGGAGCAGGAATGCGTCGACGATCAGCGATGCGTTTGTTCTGGGCAGAGGTACGCTGAAGGGCGGCCCGAGTCTGGTCCCAAACTCTACGACACTTATTGAGGTGTGTACGGACGGAAGGTAGAGCAGAATCAGGGAAGGTAGAAGGAAGGAGGGAAGGTTGGAAACCCAGGGAGGCTTCGAAGGGAGAGAGACCAGAGGCAGCAGAGATGTGAGAGTTATGGGCGTATTCAATCCAGATTAGATGTTGACTCCAGGTAGTGGGGTTAGCTGAACACAGACAGCGAAGCATGTTTTCAACCTCCTGATTGAGGCGTTCGCACTGACCGTTAGTCTGCGGGTGGTAGCCGGACGTCAGTTGGGGTTTGGCACCCAACAGGGAGCAGAACCCCTTCCAGACCTGGGAGGTGAACTGGGGTCCCCTGTCCGACAGGATCTCCGTGGGGATACCATGGAGCCGAAATACGTGCTGAACGAGGAGACGGGCGGTAACCGCAGCAGATGGGAGTCTGGATAGAGCAACAAGATGGCATGCCTTGGAAAAACGGTCAATGATAGTGAGGATGACTGACCTGTTGTTGGAGACCGGTAAGCCGGTGACAAAGTCGAGAGCGATGTGGGACCAAGGACGTGTGGGAATGGCAAGTGGCTGAAGAAGACCAGAAGGGGGTCGATGAGAAGACTTGTTTTTTGCACACGTAGCACATGCTAGGACGTAGTCCGTGACATCCTTATTAAGGGATGGCCACCAGAAGTACCGGCGTAGTAGTCCAATGGTACGGCTGGTCCCCGGGTGACACGAGAAGCGAGAGGAGTGTCCCCATTGGAGGACTGCAGGACGGACGGGGACAGGCACAAAGAGGCGCCCAGGAGGTCCACCTCCAGGATCAGGGTCCTGCAGTAGTGCCGTTCTAACACGGTTCTCCAGGTCCCAGGTGAGGGCTCCAATGGTGCATGTCGGTGGTAGGATGGGTTCAGGACCTTCGGGAGAGCTGTCGGGGGAAAACTGACGGGAAAGAGCATCAGGTTTGATGTTTCTGGTACCTGGGCGGTAGGTGATGGTGAAGTTGAATCTTGAGAAGAAGAGTGACCAGCGGGACTGTCTTGAATTTAGACGTTTGGCAGCTTTCAGGTATTGCAGGTTCTTATGATCAGTCCATACAATGATCGGGTGTTCAGTGCCTTCAAGCCAGTGCCTCCACTCCTCCAATGCCAGTTTGATGGCTAACAGCTCCCTGTCTCCTACGTCGTAGTTCCGTTCTGCAGGAGAAAAGCGCTTAGAGAAAAAAGCACAGGGATGAAGTTTACCGTCAGAGGTGTTGCGTTGTGAGAGGACGGCTCCGGCTCCACTGTCGGATGCATCCACCTCCAGAACAAACTGGGAGGTGGGTTCTGGATACGTGAGTATAGGAACTGAAGAGAAGCAGTCTTTGAGGAGGTTGAAGGCCTTCTCTGCATCCGGGTTCCAAGAAAAGATCTGTTTAGTTGAGGTGAGGGCTGTCAGGGGAGAAGCAATTTGACTGTAGTTGCGTATGAAACGACGGTAGAAGTTTGCAAAACCAAGGAAGCGTTGGAGCTGCTTCCGGGTCTCAGGTCTCGGCCATTCCTTGACAGCTTTTACCTTATCTGGTGTGGTCTGTACCTGCCCCCCACTGAAGATATGTCCGAGAAAAGTGATGGTGTGTTTGTGAAATTCACACTTTTCGGCTTTCACGAACAGACGGTTCTCCAGTAGACGCTGCAGGACCAGNGTATAAGAGACAGCTGCATGGTGGCTCAGTTGTTAACTCCATGCTTTGTAGCACTGTTGCCTCAAAGCATGGAGTTAGCGTCTGCTCCCAGTGCAGCGTGGGTTTTCTCCGGGTGCTCCGGTTTCCCCCACATGTCCTATAGGTGGCAATCCAGGACTCCTTTACTCCCTACTTGAAAAGTAACGACGTCATTAATAAAGTAAAAAGTAATCATTAAAGTAACTGGATAACTTTCTTGGAGAAGTAATTAGTAACTAATTACTTTTTCCAAGAAACTTGACCAACTGCTTTCAAAGCATGACGTCTTTCCACAAGAGGACAGTAGAAGCATCACAGTCTGGTTGGGAAGCTGCTCAGCTGACAGCAGAATAACTCTGCAGAGAGAACAGGAATGTGATTTAAAATGTATAAAAGTTAGAGTATGAATGTATTGTTGATAGGTTTGTTTTGTGAATGGGGCAGATGAAAGATATTTTCGTCTTCCTGTCCCTTTTCATTCAAACTGTATTGTTTTTTTTATTATTGTTTTGTATTTTTTTCCTTGTTTTAATAAATAAATAAACTACATATTTAATAAATAAATAAATAAATAAAAACATTAAAAAAAAAAAAAGTAACTCCGCCAGAGTGCCTCTAAGAGGTCACATTGCCGGTCCCAAGCCCGGATAAAGGAGGAGGGTAGTTGAAAAAAAATTGAGTCTAATTCAAGTGATTTGTTTTTAATAGCCATGTTTTCACATTTTATTTGAATTTCACAGTAAATATGACAACAAAACATCAACTTTTACCAAAAAGCAAACTTGTGTTAAAGCCTGGCTCGATACAGTCAGAGTTGTTGAAGAAAGAGTGACAAAAATTCAATCTCTGTTGCTCAGATGAAACTCAAATGTATTTTTCAAACAAACAAAAAAAAAACAGTTTATTGTTTTAGCATTTTAAATTTGAAGTTTTTATTTTGTACGTTTGAATAGATGATTCTGACCAACATGAAATAAAGCTGAGAGAGTTCAACAAAACAAAACATGTAGGCCAGTGGGCCTTGAGGAGCTGAGTTGTGGACCTCTTGTCTGGATCAGGGGTGACCAAGTCCAGTCCTCCAGAGCTTCAATCCTTCAACTTTTAGATGCATCCCTGCTCAAACACACCTGGATCAAATTCCCTCGTCAGCAGGCCATTCAGCTCTGCATACGCCTGGTAACGAGCCATTCATTTGACTCAGGTGTGTTGAAGAAGGGCTGCATCTAAAAGTTGCATGGTAGTAGCACTTGAGGACTGGACCTGGGCACCCCTGGTCTAGACAGCTTGTAATCTGGATAATTTTTTTAAAGAAAGATACAATTATTCTTATATTGACTGTATCTCTAGGCAGTAAAGTTGAAAGACAAATGTGCCTCGTCTTTCAGATTCAGATTACTTTAAGGACCACTCAGCATGCTGGTGAAATTTTTCACCAGTGGGCAAAGCAGGTTCCAACAAATAAACATAGAACAGAAAACAATGAACATAAAACAGTAGAGATTGTAATCAGACCCGCCTAGCGGCCCGGTGTAGAATCTTTATGGCAGTGGGAATTAAACTTTTTTAAAAACCGGGTCATTCTTGAAGCAGTTGTCCTGTATTGTGTTCCTGAGGGCAGTAGTTCAAAGGCAGAGCGTGCAGGATGAGAGGTGTCCGAAAGAGTCCTGTGCACACTGCACTGTCCTTTTGTGATGAAGCAAGAAAGGGTCGGGGGAGGGGTTCCAATTACCCAAGGCATCAGATTCATACATGACACAAATGCACAGTAGAATACAAGTTGTACTTGTGGTTTATAAATGTTTAAATGTACTGTATGTTAAAAGTAAGCAGGTAAGTAAAAACAACAAGAGCTGAAGTCAAGTATAGAAGGTGGAACAGAACATGTGATGCATTTAGTTCTGTGGCCTGATGGGAGGAGACTATCATTCTGTACAGTGCTCAAAAAATAAAGGGAATACAAAAACAAGACATCCTGAATAATTGAAATATTTTGTATTAAATATCAGTATAGAGGTCTGGGTTTGGGGTCACGCTTGAAAAAACACTACAGGCTGATCCAACTTTGATGTAATGTCCTTAAAACCAGTCAAAAGGAAGCTCAGTAGTGTGTGTGATCGTATGACCTCCCTACAACGCCTGCATGCTCCTGATGAGTTGGCGAATGGTCTCCTGAGGGATCTCCTCACAGGCCTGGACTAAAGCATCCGCCAACTCAGTCCGTGGTGCAGCATGGTGTTGGTGGATGGAGCGA
Source organism: Callopanchax toddi (assembly GCA_006937965.1). NCBI lineage: Eukaryota > Metazoa > Chordata > Actinopteri > Cyprinodontiformes > Nothobranchiidae > Callopanchax > Callopanchax toddi. The sequence continues at coordinate 456,986 of SSNR01000040.1, read as the reverse complement.
GACATGATGTCCCATAGTGTTGTTCAGTTTGATTGGGGTCTGGGAAACGGGCGGGCCAGTCCATAACATCAATACCTTCTTCTTGCAGGAACTGCTGACACACTCCAGCTGCATGAGGTCTAGCATAGTTTCGCATTAGGAGGAACCCTGCAGGGCCAATCGCACCAGCAAATGGTCTCACAGGGGCTCCATAGGTCTCATCTTGGTACCTAATGGCAGTCAGGCTACCTCTGGCGAGCACATGGAGGGCTGTGCGGCCCCCCAAAGAAATGCCACCCCACATCAATAGACCCACTGCCAAACCGGTCCTGCTGGAAGATGTCGCAGGCAGCAGAACGTTCTCCACGGCATCTCCAGACTGTCACATGTGCTCACTGTGAACCTGCTTTCATCTGTGAAGAGCACAGGGCACCAGTGGCGAATTAGCCAAACTTGGTGTTCTCTGGCAAACACCAAACGTCCTGCATGGTATTGCGCTTATATGCACAACCTTCACCTGTTTCTGATGTTTGAGCAGACACATGCACATTGCTCCTCCCACAAAAGTACTTATTTATTTATTTTTTTTAATTCCAGGTCAGTGTGTTTATTTATTTATTGATATTTATTCATTGTCTAAATTTGTCTTTGTCTATTTATTTATATATTCATTAGTTGTTCATAATTATTCAAACAACTTTAGGGATTCAAACTGTCGACCCACTTCAAACCTCGTTGATAACATGTTGACAAATAGGATATATATTTTTGGCGGTTTTGTCCAACAAATACATTCAAAATGAAACATTATCCTTTTAGAAACACTCCTCTAAAGCCAAAGCAGATGAAAAGCTTCAGTGTTGAATGAAGAATTTGTCATTACTTTCCACCTGCAGTACTTAGATCCTCCTTTAGAGGGCGGAAGACACGTACAGGATTCCAGACTGCAGGTTTTTGATTCGAGTATTAATCCAGTTAAAGAGATAGAGGTCTTAGAAATAGACATAATCTAAATGAAATGTTTGTGTTATAGAATTATGATATATTTACAAGAAGAAATGGAAACAATATGATTTAAAATGCTTAGTTTTAATGGCATAAGGAATTATGTTGTTTAAAGTAATAACATCACAAAGCATCAAAAGTTTAACCATTTTAACTTCCGATAGATTTGTTGAAGGTTTTAAGTGCTGAAATGGACTTGAACTAATGAATGAAATTTAATTATATATAAATAAAAAAACAACAGATGAAAATTATTCTGCTCAAACTGTGAACAGTCAAACAAAAGGTCGTATAAATGTAAGAATTGTTCTATTCTATTTTCATTTCCATACCTGGTACATCTTTGGTGTTTTAAGAGTCAGATGATACTCTAAGTGTCTGCAGCAGCACATACAGTTTTATTCCACTACATCAAGTCTGGTGTCAATAAACAGAAAAAAGAATATTTGGAGCTTTTTCTAAATGTTTTAATTCATCCAACCATGACACAACTAACTATTCAAATATAAGAAACATCCAAATATTTAGACTCTATAACAGTCACTAATTATTTAAAATGATTAAATCATAACGAGTGAACGTTTTTACAGTGCGATCACAGGTTGTATAGACGTCACATGGAATCCTTTATACACCTATACAGTTAAACAAAGATTTATTAAGAAATCTGACATAAATGTGTTTAATTCAAAGCATCCTTTTCCATCCGACATTAATAAACCCGTTATTTACAGTAACTGTAGACATTAATAGCAGTAAAATCAGAGGCGTGTGGTTATCACCGCAGCCGGCGAGGCACAGGAGGTGCAGAGTCTGTGTGTCTGTTAGAAGGTCTTTGAGGAAGTGGTCGTGTTGGGCAGGAAATGTAGCGCTCATGATCCACCTCTGGCGACCTGCAGGAAAGACTGTGTTACTGAAAGCTTATCATACTCTGATTTTATCATCCGTTTAAAAAGAATGAAATCATTACAACCATGTCCAGTCCAGGCGGTGAATAAAATCTGTAAAGAAACTCTGATGTTTTTAGTCGAATTCTCACAATTTTTATTATTTTTAAAACATTTCCTGTTGAGCGTGTGATCCGATCTGAGGTCTGAGGTGTTGTTCTTGTCAGGTTGTTGGTTCGTAATGCCACATAAACAACTCAGCTTAAGATTAGATAAAAGGGTTTAAAGTTCCCAGAGTGAGTAACAGATAAACTCACTTTGAATTCTGATACTGATTCTATGAAACTCAGCCAATGAAAATGGAATATCTTCAGCCAAGAATCATTCATTCTTTACAGCCCATTAGTAGTTTGTGCTGAAAGCTAACAAAGAAATAAAGAGTTTTTGGCTAAAATATTGATTTAATCTGTGATAAGTTTAGATATTGAGGATACTACCCAGGTTAAACTGTAGTTATTTATGGAATTATTCATTCATTCTGCTTAGCTTTGTGGAGAATCCACCTGTAGAAAGAAAGTGCCAGTTTTATTTCTGTTATGTTATATAATTACATAATAAATTAAAAACTGATGATTATATAGTTATATTAATGATAACCTATCAATAGCTCCGGTTAAAAAACTGGATTTTTAAAAATGCTTTCAAGGGTTAAACAAAATAATATAACAGAGTATTTAGGATTTTGTGTTCTAAGTTTTTTAATGTCTTATTGTCATGATTCCTGTCTGTTTGGTTGTAGTTGAGTTTTTCTTTGCTCATTGTTTAGTCATCCTGTGTTGAGTTTAGTCAGGTTTCTGTGTTTTTAGTCAGTCCTGTGTTCGTTTATTAGTCTTCTGGGGTTTATTTACGTCTGTTTTCCATGTTCATAGTCTTCTGTGTTTAGTTTTAGATCATCAGGTTCTTGTTTCAGGTCAGTCCTTCACAGGTGTGTCTTCTTGTGTCTGATTGGGTTCACGCCCCCTGCTTTAGTCTTCACAGGTGCTCCTCATTCCCTGATTACCTCCTCTTGTATTTATAGCTCCCCTGTCTGGTCATTCCGGGGTCGGGTCATCTGCTCTGACTTGTTCTGTCTGTTCAAGTCTAGTTTATAGTTCATTTTTGAATAAATACCTTATTTTTGGATTTTACCTTCCGTCTCCTGGTTCTGCTTCCTCCTGCATCATTAGGTCCCTCCTTCCTCCTCCTTTACACTTATTGGTTCTTTGATTGGGTTCTGTTACTGACATGTTTCTGTTATCTTTCTTCTGTCAGAATGTTCTTCTAAGTTTGACTTAAGCTTTGGTCATTTTCTACTTTATTAACTTTAAAAGCTCAACAAATCCTGTTGTTTTGTTGGTTCTTTCTGGTTAAAACTCTTCCTGTTTCTGTTTACAGAACTACCGTAGTTTCTTTGTACGTTTGTTGGTTTTACGTTCTTCTGTCCAATGCTTGACGTCTGAATTCTGTTGATTGTTCTTGTGAGCTTGCAGCTTTTGAGTTTGCTATGTTTCTATGTCCAGTTGCTGTCCTGCATTTCTGTTGATGGTTACATGAATTGCTGTAGTTCAGATCTTGATTTTGTTCCAGTCGTTCCTTTAGTTTATTTAAACTTTATTCTCTCTGCTCTGATCTGTGTGCAGCCTCTGAGGCTCTGTACATCTACTAGTCAGTCACCATGTGATGCATTTTTTTCCTGTAACATTCAGTCTTCAAAGGTGAATATAAATGTAGCTACACTGTCCTTGATAAGATTTCACAGTTCCAAGAAACCAAACAAATTGTAGCATGCTACTATAATGAAGCAGCATAGGCGTTCAATTTCTTTATTCATTTATGGATCATTGAGTCAGTCGGTTTTGAATCCGGCAAAAACAGCTGCGAGCAATTCAACATTAACGTACCAATAAAGGTCAGAATTATAATATAATGACCTTATGTCCCCATTACAGCTTTATACATTACATTTAAACAGAAAGAGGATATTTTGCTGGTGCATATTAAAATCACATCTGAGACAAAAGGAAGCTTCAGTTCTTCAAAAACTGAGCTGATAAAAAGTTGATCAAACTAAAGGTTTTACAGAACCTGTTTAGAGTTTTCTTAGCTTCATTGAAATCACCCTGAGAATAAAAGAGTGAACGGTATTTTTAGCTCTATCATTTTTTTTGCTCTTCCTCCCCCAAACTCACAGCTGTGAATTCACTGATGGGTGAACGCTTCCTCTTTATCCTGTAAGGTGCCACTCATAAACCATGTAGATTATTTTTGATATAGTCTTGTGGATATTTATCACCAGTTTGAATCAGACCAACCTTTCGGGGATTCGTGGAGGAATTCTAGGTGATGGATTGACAGGCGCGGAGTCGAATGGTCGGGGAGGTCGGGGTGGTGGAGGGAGAATTTCTACTGCATCCTTTAAAATACAAGAAAAACATTAACACAGAATGCACAACCATGACCAGAAGTTCTGAGAATGACACTTTATCAGAAGTTTCTATATTAAATTTTGTGTTATTAGAAGTACTTTTTATGTTCCAATGGCTTTTATTGACATTGACATGAAGTTTGTGCAAGGAGTCAATATTTGTAGTGTTGGTTCTTCTTTTTCAAGACCTCTGCAGCTCAGCCTGGCATCCTGTTGATCATTTACTCCAGATTCTGACTGATGGCAGCCCAGTCTTTATGCTGGGAGTTTGTCAGAATGTGTAGGTTTTTGTTTGTCCTCTTGCCTCTTGAGGAGTGACCACAAGTTCTCAGTCTGGGCAGTTTCCCGGATATGGATTCAACGTGTTGATGTTTTGTTTCCTGAGTTGTTCTGATGCTTTATCATGCTGGTAAAGACATTGTTCATCACCAAACTGTTCTTGGATGGATGGGAGGAGTTCCTCAGGGAAGATGTTTTGGTACCCTTTTTATTCGAGGCTGTGTTCTGGGGCTGAACTGTGAGTGAGTCCATTTAACTTCACATATGAATGGTCTCAGGATGCTTAACTGTTGGCAGGATCTTTTTTTCTCTAAACAATCGTTTATTTCTAGATGCCTTCTTGACACCAGCCCATCCTCCAAAAGTCTTCACCTCACTGAGCTGCAGCTGCTCTCACACCTTCCTGCTGCCGTTCCTGAGCAGCTCTGCTCTGGTGGATCACTCTGTTCGCTTTAGGAGACCGTTCTGGTGCTGCTGGACTGTCTCGGGCCTCCTGAAGCCTCTTCTAGTTTAGTTTCATCTTCTATTGAGTTCATTTTCATACCAAAGAACTTTGGTAATAATTGTGATTAACTGTAATTCATCTGACCACTCTTCAGAACATTCTGGAGTTGATTCAAACTTTGTGATGATTTAATATTTCTGTCATTCTCTAATGTTCTGGTCATGACTGTAACCTAAAACTGTTTAAAAAAAAAAACATGTTGTCAAGTTCCACAAACCTGAAAACACAACTCAGCTCAAACCAGCATCAGAACGTCATCATTTCTCATCATCAGTGAGATCATCATCTGAGCACTTCCTCAAGCTAAAATGTCAAAGGTTTCAGCCACACATGAAACAATCCACTTGAAAAAAAGGACATTAGGTTTTAGGAAAGTTTTCTTTTAAATCTAGTTAGAGATCTGTTTATCCTAATTTGACAAAATACAAGTAATATTTTTGCAGATACATGTTTTTTTAATGTCAAGACAAGAGAGAAAAGTCTCTTAATGCGCCAAATAAATACTTCATCTCAGGAAATGAAAACCCAAAGTAACTTTTGAAAACAGAATCAAACCCATGCTGAACATGCTCTGATGTTTGGCATGTTCAGAGTGCACAGATCGCAAGAAACAGCAGATAGAAAGCAACAAGTCTCTACTATCCATTATAAAAGGAAGCAGTCTCATTTGTGAGGATGGACTCACCTCAAACTCAGGTTCTGTCCCACTACTGTAGCTAAACGTGCTGTGACAGCTGAGTCTGTTGCTCTCTGTGCCTGATGGGAAAAAACATGTGAAAAGAAACCACGTGATTTCCAGTCTCTGAGGTTAGTGCATGTGGTGACTTATGTTGTAAGATCACACTTTATACAGTACATCTTTAGCTTTGAGCAGGTTTAATTAAAACAAAAAGAAAATATTATAAGATACTTTTGTGGGGAAAAGTCTGGGTTTTCAGTTAACTTGTACGACAGAAGCAAATGTTTTACGATGTGAAGTTAGTCAAAAGTTTGTATAAACTGGGATGTTATCATCACACTTGTGATCAACCACAGGAAGCTCGGTTGTGTAATTCGTTTTCTTATCTGAATAACAGTCACATGTGCTGCATCTCAACTTAAGGCAATATTCAGTGTCACATGAAAGAATACACGGACTGATTAAATACATCACGACACTGAGGGCCCCTTCAGAAGGTTAAATTGATTATTTAATGCCTGAAAAAACATCAAAAATTTAAGCAGGAGAGTCCGCAAGACTTTCATGTAGATTGGATAAATGTCATCACTTCCTGATCCTTCAATTGACCACGCCCCCTTTTAGGTGATATTGAACCCCGGTGAAGATGCTCTATGTTTGCACAGTGGAAATAAAAGCAAAAAATACAAATTTGTGCTTCAGTTCAGCGACAAAAAATAGATTAAATGCAGTTAGTACTCACTAGATGTGCTGGACGTGCTACCTGTCTTCCAGCTCCCTCTATGGAGAGGCTGAACTGTTGGAGGCGGTTGGGAAATCATTCTAGGTGCAGGTTCATACACATCACACATCATCACACTGGAGACCCCATAGGAGTTCCTCTTCAGTGGAGCACTTATTTCATACTCTGATGGGTAGAACAACAATAATAACACATAGTTTATTACATAATGAGGTGCTCAAACTATTTAATCAATATGATTTCAAATAAGGAAAAAAATCATTCATACCAATTTCTTTTCCTAATTTTTCCCTCTCTTTGTGCCGCCTGGTGATGCTGTCTCGTAATTTCTTTATATTTTCCTTTAAGGAAGAACAAGACCTCTGTTAGATTTATTGCTTTGCTATCTGGACAGAAAGTTTACAACAGTGATGCACCTGCTGATAACGAAGAGAGCTCGCCCGACGCTCATGGTCAAACTGCCAAGCCTTAAACTCTTGGACGGCCTCCTCCACTGTTATCTCTCCCACTTTCACTCTCTCCTGGAGAGAGATGAGCTGTCTCTGCCCAGGAGTCTTCATGCCAGCGTAGGGATCATACGTCGAGGAGGGGGGTTCATCAACAGGCTGAGCTAAGTGGGTGAAAAAATAGATACATTGCAAACAGTTGCAGCCCAATAAAATTATGTCTTTATAGAAGAAAATGTGTTGGTTTTTCATAACGGTAAGTTTCTGAAGGTAGAATCAGTCTAAGTCCTGAGATCTTGGGCATACTAACTCATAATGGAGCCAATATAGTGTATTTTAATGTTTTTGACTTTTGAGTTTTAAACTAAGAAGACAGGAAGTAGAAAACACCAAGTTGTTGCTCATTTTTTAATGTCCAAATTGTCTGAGGACTGCGACGTCCTGTGAATAATTTCTCAGTAAGCTTAACACTTAGAGGGGTGTAAATAATAGCTCAACCGCAAAGCTATCTACAAGGGTTACTGGTTTTTATTTGACCAGTTTGGTGTCACATTTCTCAAAAGAAACACCGCAAGGTTTATGCATTCATATTTAAATAGAATGTGAACGTGGCTCTATATTAATATACACTAAAGTTCACTAATAAAATGTTTCATGTCTTAAATCTAACTAGTCATAATGAAAACAGCTCCACCTTAGACAAGCTTCAGTTAGCATTTTAAATATCACTGCTCATAAAAACAACTCAATAACTAAAGTAGGGTTTTCTCACTCAAAAAAAAAAAAAATGGCAGCATGAATGTAGACGTATCTGTAAAAACTGCCTCCTCTAGAGCAGTGATTCTCAACGGGTCTAGCTTCTGAACCCCATAAATAAACCGTGGCCCAAATTGAGAAAAATATCCAACTTCTTGAATTTATTTAAAGAAATGATGATGCAGTTAGTAAATAAATTCAGCCTTTTTAAGTGGATCAACTGTTTTCAGGCACAAACATAAAATAAAGATCAAACATCTGAGAAGTAGTTTCAAAAAGACTCTAAATATGTAGAGCTAGGTAAGAATCCACCGACTGAATATAATCCTACATCCTAGTAAAACTAGTTAGTCACTCGTTCTGCCGGTGAGTCGATGGTGACTTTGGGCTGGGCTGGGGCGCTCGCGCAGTCCGCTATCCAAGCGGCTCGTTTTAATCAATACTTCCTTGTTGCTGCACGAGCTCGTGTAGCCGCGAGTGTGTTCGCGCGCGCTTAGGGCTTCAGTCAACAGTGATAGCCATCGAACCAAACATCATGTAAGCGCTTATGGTGGGAGCTATGACCGAAAAGGCCCGGGCTGAAATATGGTCCCAGTCCAACCCTGGTCACGGTAATACCGTACACCGTGGGAAAATGTGGAGGTAGTTTGACGGTATCAAAATTTGGATACTGCCCAAGCCTAATGGGTAGTTGACGGATGGATGGATGGATGGATAAGAATCAATGAAAGCCTCTCGTCTTTGCTTAGGAAACATGAAATTTGAACAGATCTTTACCTGCGTTGTATTCAGTTTCCATTGTTTTATTGTAGGCTGTCCTTTTTTCCGAAAACACTAAAAAAAAATCAGTTTTAATAAATAAATCACATAAATATATTACAATCATTGTAAATAAAATGTAAAAAAAAAAATCCAAAATACCTTTATGAATGTAGGTGACGGGTTTCTCAGGCTCTGACTCTGATTCAGGTCTGGGGATGGGGGCTGGTGGACGGTTCAGGACTGCTGCGCCGTAGGTGTTGTTTGTATCCACAGTATCATAAATATCCTCAGGGCAAATGTTATAGGGGTCCTCCTCCTCCTCTTCCAGTTGAACAAAGTGCCTGCTTTCATCCTTTTCCTCCTCCTCTTTCTGAAGGTACAGGGTGTTGACTGGAGTTTCAATGGCTTGTGGTTTTGCTGAAGAAAGCAAAAACACATTTAGATATGTGTTTTTTAACATAATTATTATGAAAGCTACTAAAATGTACCTTGGAAAAAAGTTCTGAGCAATGCCTCCTCAGGATTCTCATTGACTGCATTCATCACTTCATCTGAAAAGTTGTAAACAAAGTTTAAAAAAAAAGGTGCCATTTTCTTTGCAGGAGGCCTGACCAACAAAAGAAAACTAATAAGTAACATTTGATCTTACACAAGTCTTCTGCACACTCAGGGTTAATCCCAACCATGGATTCATATATGTCCTCAGAGCAACCGGAGAACTCAATCATGTTGTCTTGAGTCACATTTGACATAGGCTCGTATACCTCAGCATCATTTTGTACGTTTGTGTTGTCCTCACAGTGAGACTCGAGTGTGTCCTCAGTCTCCTGGATGGATTTAAACACAAGAGATCAACAGACACTTTAAAAAAAAGCAGGCTGTCAAACTATGGCAACTATGAAAACTAGTACTTACAACAAATTTATCCATAAAATGCCGGAGATCACTAAAGCCACTCTTCTCCGCCAGCGTGTTTGGGTAGTCTCCATTCTTGTTGACCACACTGTAAGCCTGCAGAGCACCAGGACACTGAAGGAGAACAGAGGTGAGCTTCTTGAGGCCGTATCGAGCAGCAAAGTGGAGCAAAGTGGGAAACTCCTCATCACGTTGATCTGAAACCCAGAAGCAGCTAAGATCACTGATCATAAGAAGACCAAAGAGGCAGAATAAAAAAAACAACAACAAAAAGCTGACAAGAAAATCAATGCACGCTCTAATTCTGTCCATTTAATGTATAAATCATCTAAAGAACATATCAAAGTAAACTCACACGCAGACATCTTGTTCTCTTCAATCTGTCGGATTCCAAACAGCTGAAAACCACTTTCAGGCATCTTGGATTTTAACGAGTCAGTTAGCACAATATCCAGGGATTCAGTAGCGTTGGAGGTGAAGTCAAAGGCCTGAAAATAAAACGTTGGTTAAATAAACTGTAGATCCAACTATAGGCTACACAAGAAAATGTCAATGTCTCACCTGGCAGATAAAGTTCACAGGATCAGCAGCTTCTTCAAGGTACCGACTGACTTCCCCCATACTGGTATAAAATGTGACAGGCTTCAGGCGGACACGTGATTGGTCAGTGTACAAAGTGAGTGATGTCACCCCAGCAGGCATGTCTAGAAAAGAAAATAAATAAATAAAGGAGTTCATTTAACCCCCTGCCTTTCATGCATGAGTTTTAGATGCTGATCAATGGAGTTTTAACTGTTTTGGTCAAATATCAAATATAATATTGATCTCATGCAATATTGTAAACTCTTGAGCAATTTGTATTTAACCGTATTTAATGCCAAGTCATTTCCAGCAGGTACTTACCAGGTGCAGCAACGCTTATCGTGTATTCATTCTCCACGTTGGCTCGCACCCTTTTGGGAGCTGTGTTTTCAGATGAAAACTCCACCTCTGGTTCTAACCCATAATGCACTTTGGTTGAGAAAATTATAAAAAGTGTCTCTGGTTCCTGAAAATATAGTAAAATTACATTATGATGTACACATTTGGGATAAATAATAATGTTTATATAAAAGACAAACAATTGGGTAAAAGTTTGATTAAAATTTAAAACCTAAGCTGTAGTGGGGTGAAAAAGTGTTGGCCTCTTTCCTGATTTCCCACTGTATGTTTGTCACACTTGAATGTTTCAGATCATCAAAAAAAAAAATTCTAATATTAGACAAAGAAAATCCAAACCAGACCATGTGAAATAAGTTATTGCCTCCTTAACCTAATAATTGGTTGCAACACTCCTGAATGTATAAATGTTATGTATTACGTCAGTCTTACCCCACACAGAACCCTGGCTGGTTGAACGGTGAGGCAGGTCAGGTGTGTGGTTGAACTGTTTTCTGTGCCTGTTGAATTTTCCGTGCTCTCAGACTTTCTATCCTCCAGGACGGTTTGTTTTTCCTCTTCCTTTACCACGCCTTCAGTTTTATACATGGTGGGACTTTCAGTGGAAGAGGCTGCTGTGATGCACAACTTCTCATCAGTTTCACATTCAGCCTCCTCTTGTCTGCCTTTGAATGAAAACAAACGGTCAAGTCATTTTCAAAATAAGCCTTAAAAACATTTAAGTACAACTGATGCTCTTATTTGCATTTATTATGCATGTAATTGTCAAACTCAGTTGAGAATAAATCAGTATTTTTTGTTCTTTTCAAATTATTTATTTTAATTTTTGAACATTGTTGAAAGGAACTATTTATTTAGGTCTAAGTAGAAAATGTTAATTTGTATGGTTCTTGGCTTTATTCAGTTTCTTCTCAAATCTTGCATGAAATGTACATTTCTCAGTGTGATTTTTACATAGTTTCAATTTAATCCAGCAGGAAGTGTCAGGCTGCACCAGAGACAACTGCTGCTGATTGGGCTACGACGTAAACATCTATCATGCAAAACCCTTGGCAATCTTATATAAAATTTAGGGGATTGGAGTTGTTTATTAAAGCAGAAAACACCTTTATCTATTTTTATTGTCAGTTAGAAGCCAGTTTATGTGTTACCTAAGGGTGTCTGGTTTTGGTAAAAGAAAAAAAAAGTGTGTGTGTTCTCAAAGCAACAGCTACTATTAAAAACAGCTCCTAAAACATTCTGGTGAAACTAAGTTTGCAGGAACAACAGAACAAATCTTGTGATCTGTGTAAATAAACTGTCTCCCTGCACTGTGATCCTCTACAGAAACTTTTATGTTAATGTACTTTTAAGTAGTCTGCAGGTCTGTGTTGTAGAACAAAGAAGCAAAATAGAGCAAAGAGAGACTCGATAGGGCAGATATTTATCTTGAATGACTCAGATCTTATCGTGACGTCTTTACTGCTTTTTAAAACCAGGTCAAGCAACAAAATCAGAAAAACTCAGCACATTAATAGTAAAGTCATCATACTGTCAGTGATGGATTCCAAAATGGTGGAAACGTAAAGCGCCGGGTCATCATCAGCATTGAGCTTTCTCCACAGTGGCCAGTCTTCGAAGCTTTCTGTGAATATGTCGTCCTCCGACACGCCACAGAGCAACGGCACCACCCTGTGTGGAGGATAGAGGAGTCTCTGGAGCGCTCCGTGCAGTTCGTGGTCAAAGAGGATGTCGAGGAAAACCGTCGTGAGGAGCAGCACGATGCATTTGCAGCTTTGGAATTCGGCAAAGTTGTAACCATGGAGCCGATCGGCGGGGCTCACCGTGTACAGCAAAATAGACTCTCTGTTGAACTTGTGAGATGATTTTAAGATCTGCTGCAAGTACGCAGCCCATTCCTGTGCCTCATCGGTGTGCAAAATCAGCAGCTCGTACGTCGACTCAGCAGTTGCTGCAAAACAGAACGATATTCGACGGTATTAGAAAAAGAGAACATGCACCCTTATTTCCTGTGAGACCCCTCTGAGAGGCCTGCTCTCAAATCACACTAATGACATGCTGGTGATCATATTTGTTGGCTTCCACACGGCAGCAGCTTGTTTTTGTCGTGGAAATGCTCCACAACACAGCCGCTGTCCAACCGTGGAACGTCAAGGTGACTGTGGTTGGAGAATGAATGTCCGAACTGTTTGGTGTGTCAGCGCAGAGCCAACAAGGAGCCGAGCAAACACGGGACTGTGTCAACACTGGTGGGAGTAATTTTGTTTGACTCATTACAGCGTTTGACCAGGTCAAGTTCACCTCTGTACACTTTAACTGGGAAAGAAACCAAACACAAGCGTTCACCTTCATCACCGCTAATGACGAGGCAGAGAGACATCTGTGTGTTAAATGTGAGGAGTTTGTTAATTAACACAAGTCTAATCACACAGGATGTAGATATGCAACGTTCCTCCTCTTTTATGCTGAGAAGATGATTTTAATGAACGTTTCACCAAAGAGAATACAACTACATCTTTCTTAATAAACTATATATCTTTTATTCAACTATAAAGTACATATATTTTATTTGGGTACACATTTACACCTTTAAACCACTCGGATAAAAGTCGTATTTACCTGATTCAAGGCTTGAGGTCTGTTGTGCCATGGTTGTCGCTCAAAAGTCATTCCAAAAGCAGCATCTTTCCCCCCAGAATATTTCCTTTAGCTTTCATGAGCTTACCAGATCTCATTGCCTCACCAACTCTCACAAACGATCTATTACCAGCTACAGCCCTTTGCTCCGTTGTATAAATAGCAACACTTAGTTTCCTGATTTTAGTCGCTCTGCCCCACTTCCTGAAACAGTTGAAGAAGTGAGAAATTGTGCTGCTGTCATGTCAGAAAGTGCAACAAGTCTACAGATACCCTTAACGTGTGCTGTTTTTCATTAGTTACTTGCAAAACTGGGGGTGACACTCATTTCAAACAAAACAAGTAGCTAAAAGTGAAGTTTTTCCATTTAAAATAAGAAGACAGATCAGCATGATGTCATAGGCAGCTTTTTCAGGGACATGTTTGTTCATTTTTTCAAAACTAATGCACAAACATATCAATTCACCTGTTGTGCCCACACACTCTTCCGTTTTTTCACTTCCTTAACAAGGTGCACAGTGTCAGGGAAAGTTTCAGGCATACTGAAAAACCAGCTTTTCTAATCTACTGTCCTGCTCATTCAGAATGATAACATGTGATAGTGTTACAGCAGCCTGAACTCAAAGGTAATGCACAAGCTGGTAGTAAAACCTGCTTAAGCACACAGAAACAATGTTTCTTTACATACAGACGCCTAACGTGACTAATACAGGAAGTGAGACATGCAGTAACATCGCTGAGTGAAATCATCATGGTTTTGTCTTTAGAGGAAGCATTTGTGAGCAGAAAGAATCACAAACATAAAGTGCAGACAGCTCAGAGTCAGTACTTACAAAGTTGTCCAAGTTAAGCAGGCTCTATGTGACAACGTAACTCCAGCCCTTATTAAATCATGATTTATTAACTGTCATTAACCACATTATTTGGAAAGCTCAGTTTGTGTTCAGTAGCCACACTTGAGCTTGATGATCCTCAAGCCTTCTGGGAAATCTGGGGTAAAACTAACACTATTCTAGCAAAAGATAACACTCAAACGTAGTGTTGGTCTGGTCTGGACCACCTGATGTAATCAACATAACAATGAATTCTTCCTGCCCACTCAAAAACCTTAAGGAGAATGTCTGACCTTTGACCTTTCACAGGCCATTTATGCAGGAAAACCCTCCAGTGTGGCTGACATAAAACTATTCTGTAAGAGTGTAAAAACTGTTTCACAGTATTTTAAATAAGGGAGACAGAATTAGTGCAACAATTTATGCAAATTTTTCATGTCTGCTTAACCTCACTGGCATCCAGCATGAGAGCAATGAATCTTTAAGTTTTTCTGAGGAACCTCCTCTTCTAACAGATGGCACTACAGTGTTACAGCCACTAGGGGGCAGGAGACACTCACAGACAACAGCAAACTGACCGCTACAGGTCACAATAGAGATTAAAGAGCAGAGAGCAGGTCCTACAAGGCACAGAGATGAGCGATACAGGTATGAAAAAAGACAAACTACACATTACTGATATATTTAGTCCTAGTGAGTCTGCTACTGAGACTCCACACTGGTTTTATTTGGTGATAATTTAGTTTCAGCTACTTTATTGTCAGCATCAGATAAAGTTGGAATGTGTTTTAACTTTTCTGCTGCAGACTTGTTACTGTTTTACATGCAACAACAACATCTAGCTCATTCCATTAATGCAAAAATGATTATATATCTACATGTGACCTTCAACATGAAAAGTGACAGAATTACATCCTGGTTTTAAAAAAGCTCATAAAAATAAAAGAAGATTAAGGCAGAACAATCAGTTTGAAATAATATTTTGGTATTTTAATGTGTGTTTCTATATAAAAGTTATCAGTATTTACTATCTTGTGGTAGTTGGCTTTCTGAACAGCCTCAGTTCAGAGAAATAACTAACAGGACTGACGAGCTAACAGCTGGTCTGATTGCAGTGAAGACCAAAGAGGATTGCTGCCGTCTTAAAGCAGCTCTGATCTCTTACATGTCATAGCGGTTTGTGTGATGATATTTTATGAATCTTCAATCATTATTGTCACATTAAACTGTTATTTACATGAAGGCCTATGGTTCTTTACAAGCCTAAAAATCACCACATGTAAAATGTAGCACTTCTGGTAAATCCGTTTATCAAGTTCCACAGCAATAAAAAAATTTAAAATAAATCTGCCAAAGTAACAAGTCATGCTAATTTGACAGTGGTGTAAAAGTTTCTAAAATAACATGTGAATGAAATATAAGGAATTGATGCTGTTTAAGAATTAGCTTTGCAATTGGGTCCATCTGGATAAACCATATTGAGCTCAATACAGTCGTTTTAGTAGAAATATGAAAAAAAAATCCAGTGGGACTTGACCCCAGGAATCACCAGGTTTCTCAAATCTACATAATTTTGCAGTCAGTCATGCACTGGTATTCTATAAACATTTACACCACCATTCATTGTGCTTTATATGGTTACTTTGACAGAAATATTAAGAAACTACTGTCAGACTCGACCTCTGGACGAACCAGAAGTGAAACATTTTGTTGCTGCTGGTGACATGTATGCTAGCAAACAACTGTACCATTCTGTGTAAGTCACTGTAATGTGATATTGACAGCTGTGTAAGGTTTTATGGAATAAAAATTTGCATGATGCACTGAAGTTTTGGCAACTATGGGAGCTTTTTTAAATCATGCAAACATCCATTCTCCAAACCGAGAAGGAATCTATCAATAACTTAATAACTATTTATAACTTTTACACAGAAACACAAATCAAAATATCCAGTGAAACACAATTTCCTGCAGCAAAAATAATCCCCTTAATTTTTCTAAATCTACCATTAGCTGCTGTGAGCATGACCAGTCTGTTACCTTTTGTTTGGGCTCCCATGAAATCACTATCTATTAGGTGGCTCAACTCAAATCCCAGCAGATTGACTTTAATAAGAGAATATTTTTCTTCTATATCCAATATCCTGTTTTTTATGTGCATCAACCACAACAAAGAGCCGGCATCATGACTAAAGTTCAGACTCAGACTAGCAGCTGTGTGATATTCAGCTCCTGAATTAGTTAGTGGGTCATGAGACTAACTAACTGAGCAAATGTAGTTTCAGTCTGCCTGACAGGTCTCATTATAAAACTTCTCAACAGCTTATTTTACAGAAAAGTGCACATTTAATTTTTTTTTGCATAATTATTTAATCCCTGCAGAAATATTTTTGCAGCTTGAGTTAACTCGATGTGACTCAAGAGTTATGAAATCTCTTTTTGTAGCTGACAGACACATAATTAATGCGTCCGGTTTGAGCAAATTGATTTGTAGCAATTTTCCAAACTGCATTTGATTTCAGTTACACCTATGTGCCTCCTGGTTAGAGAAAAATATTTCCATGGAGGTCATTTTTTAGGAAACTGACCAAATGCAGCCCTACTTTAACACTGATCGCATGTTTACGCTTAAAAAAATGTTTATGAGTGTCTGAAATTTGCTGCATTTATAGAGGAAACGTGTAATTACACAAAACACGGAGAACAAACTGAAACTAGGAACTTCAGGGCAGGAAGTTGTTATGAAAAGAGGAGGCGGCGGCGCGCCGTGTGTCTAATATTGTCCACATTATGATCATGTTACAGTCTCGTTTACTGTACTTTCCCCATTCTTGGAAAGCTTTACCTCATATCTGTCCTGCCTCTGAGCTGGTTTAGGAGACGTTAAAAGTGGAGGAAATCAGAAACAAAGCGCTGTCCGGGGACACGGAGTGCAATCTTGAAATGGAAAACTGAAATGGGAAAGGGTCTCCAGCTAAAATGTTATTTGGATGATAGCCTGCATAAGAAAGGACGTGTGTTTGGTTTCTCATTGAGAGTCACCAGGAGGGACCATTGTGATAAGAAAAAAAAAGTCCACTGTTACCTGATCCGGCATAATGTGGACCAATTACCACTCCATTGCACTTCATTACAGGCCTGTAATAGGGCCGGGGGTCAGTGCTTGAGATGGAGTGGCAGAGGAAAATTGAGTAGTCATTGATAATATGATAAAAACTGACAGTGAGAGGCCCCTCCAACAAATTATTGAAATTTACAGTTGATAGGGAAACACTATAACCTCATTTGGTAAGCAGCTGGCAAGTTCTCGAACGAAGCGGGTCCTCCAGCACAATGAGAGGTTTATGGAGAGAAAGAAATCCAAAACTATCACGAAATAGTTCTAGACTCCTGCTCATTGGCTCTGGTCACAGAGTGCACATGCACCCAGAAATATCAAACAATCTAATCCAGCCGACGGCACTTTCACTTCGACATGTAGAGGCTGAGTGGAATGAGAAAACCCCCTAACTACACACTACCGCTCAAAGGTTTGGGACCGCTGGGAAATGTCTTTGTTTTTTTTGAAGAAAAACACATTTTAGAGCATTCACAAATACATTTTATTACATAGATGACTTTATAGCAAGATCTACATTTTTGCCACAACTGTAGGAACTCTGCATCAATCTCCTGGTATGGTTGATAATCCAAGTTAATCACTTAACAAGGCTAACTGGTTGTTAAAAATCTTTTTGCAATTGTGTTGCACAGGGTGATGGTCTGAAGTGCTTTGGAGGTGGTAAAATACTACTAGGACTGTGAATACAGGTGGCTGAAAGGAGTTTCCTCTGAATGGTGGCCGGGCCTCAGAGATATGTTGAGGAGCTCAGAGATCAGCGGAGGATTTGGAGTAGACTAGAACCACTGGTCCTTCATGTTGAGAGGAGCCAGCTGAGGTGGTTCATGGACCAGGGGAATGGTTTCAGGCATGTCCTGCTGGTAGGGGGTCCCCGGGTCAACCAAAGACGCTGGAGGGACTATATCTCAAGGCTGGACTTGAGCAGCTGATGGAAGCAGTAGCTCAGTGGGTAAAGCGTTCATTGAGTTGCTGGTTTGAACCCCACTCCAGCTGGGTCTCTTTGTTGTTGTGTCCTAAGGCCAGACACTTCACCTACATTGCCTGTTGGTGGCGCCTGTGTTTGGTCGCTTCGCTTCTGTGGCTACAACGTAGCTCACTGCCATCATCGTGTGAATAACTGACTGATGTAAAGCACTTTATAACCCATGACTTAGACGAGCGCTATACAAATGCAGCGCATGACTGTAATGGAGTGGTTAAATCTCCAGATCTGAACCCTGTTGAGCTGTCGTAGGACCAGCTTGACTGTACAGTACGGAGGAAGACTCCATCCACCCATCAACAACCTCATCCTTTTGGAAAAATTAACTATGTGGAAGTGTGCCAACTAATTTCCTGTGTTTTCGTGGCAAGCAAAAAAAATTCCCAGTGACCTAAACTTTTGAGCGATAGTGTATGTTACAAAAAGAATACAGAATGAGGACCAAAAAATTAAAACAAACCAAGTCTGGCCACTATTATTAACTTCTTAGCGTTTCTGATAAATCGGGAGCAGAAAAGTACAGAGGCTAACAAAAATAACAGAAACAAAAAACAACCTTTCTGTTTTATTGGAAAATGTATGGAAATAGTTTAAATCCCTCCGTTTGCAGTTCCTCAAATAAATAAATAATCATTGTCAGACATACATTTTCAATCCATCAGGGTAATCAGATTCTGTTTGCTTCAACAGGAACTGTTCAAAAATGTTATTAAAAACTTAAATGGAGTTTAGGTGTTGAATAACCAGGCACAAGGAACGATGAGCAAACAGCAGGATAAGATTCCAATTACTATTAAACAAGCCCTGCATTGACTAGTAAAGAAGAAAATAAGATGGGCATTTTCCATAGAGTGGCTGGTCCCAGCTGGCGACTTTAACTGAGGAAGTTCAGGTCAGTTTGTAACGCATGAAATTGTTAAATCTTCATGTTAAGACATCAGTCGGAGGTGTCTGTTGGTTTTAAAATGATAATAAATAAAGAAAAGGATTTTATTATGCTGTATATCAAACTGAACTATGTCAATTCACAGGTTTTTCTACAGTTGTTTATTCATTTAGCAGATGCTTTTATCCAAAATGACAAGCTGTGGTTCAGAGGTGGAGTTCTGGTTGGTTGGAACTGCTGCCTTTCCATTCCATCTGTTCATTCTCCTTTAACCTTTGACCTCAACAAGACATTTTTCTCCACACAACTCAATATTTTCAATTTATTGGGCCATTCTCTTTAAACCCTAGAGATGGTTGTGGGTGAAAATCCCAGTCGATCAGCAGGTTCTGAAATACTCAAGCCCAGCTCATCTGGTACCAACAACCACACCACATTCAGAGTCTCTTAAATCTCATTCCTTCTCCATTCTGACGCTCAGTTTTAAACTTTAGCAAATCATCTTCATCACGTCTGGATGCTTGAATGCATTGAGTTGCAGCCCTGTGGTTCCCTAACTGTTAAAAAGCAATTGAACCGGTGTACCTAATAAAATGTCCGGTGGGTGTATTTGAATTACAAGGACGTAAAGTCACTTTTCCTTCTCTTTGTTTAAGAAAATATAATTTGTGTACCAATTAGAAGACCACTTCATCGTATCTCAAAAATCTAAATAGGCAATATCTTGAATGCATGCTTCATTGATCAAAACTGTTGCGATGCATTTTATCAAACAACCATCATTAACTACTGTTTAAAGATCACTGTGCTCTCATCTGAAGTCTTCGCTCTGCTGAAGTCACTCCAGCATGATAAGACAGTCAATTTGGATGTCAGCTCTGGCTAAAGTAATCACCCTGGCCACCAGATAACTGCGCCTTTATTTATTTATATGGAGCGCTTTGCGTATCTAGTTGAAGATAATAGTTTAATTTTCCAGAGGAAAATTTGCCAGCCACCCCCAGTGTGGAGTAAATGTGACAAATTGCTGCTTTATTAGGATTCATCAGGTTGACAAAGATGAAAACACAAGATGAATAATAGCAGAAAGCAATAAGACAGATCTTTACTCTCATTTTAAAGGCTTAAATACATCCTTTAAAGTTCAAAATGAACAAATAACCTTGAAAGAAATGGTTTATGTGAAAAGTTACGTCAGTATGTTAGTCAGGTCAAAGGTTATTTATAGAAATGAGTTAGTTGACCTAAGTGTAGTAAGTAAAAAGTGTATAATTAATAAAACATAGTTACTATAAAACATCCAGTTAAATCTAAAATTTAAAATGAATAGTAAGTAGATAGATGACCTTTTCTTTGCAGATCATTTTGGGTTTCTAAAGTGGAGCAATCCGTTCAGTTTGTTTCAGCTGATCACTTTTCAGGCACCAGTTAGTATTTAAGACCACGTTTTTTTATTTTAAAATCAATCTAATCAAGGCACATATGTACTGGTTGAGACTCTGCTATTGCAGATTTGTCCAAAAACTTTGCCAAACAGCCAACTTGGCTCTCAGTGGTTCACATGGAGTAAAAGACAGGCGTGCGGCTACCTTGGTGGCAGGAAGGTTTACTATTTAAACAAAGATCTGTCATTCGATAGCTTGAAAAAGACTTAGTGACAGACTGTAGGAAGTTGATTTTAAAAGCATTACAAAACATTCGCCCACAAACCGAGGAAGAAGCTCAGAGGATGATGAGAGCTTTGAGCCTGATCAGGAATTACAAAAATACATATTTAGAATTAAGTTTATGTAATTATAAAGAACAACCTATGTAATTATGTGTTGCATATTCAAATAAATGTACTTAATAATTCTAAAATATACAAAATCTGTTATAAATATCCATCCATGTATTGTCTGAACCACTTCATCCAGTGAGTGGCGGGGAGCTGGTGTCCAACAGGGAGAGAGGCGGGGGACACCTGGTCTCCAATCCAGGAACACATGAAGACATAAACCGTTCACACACTCACATAGAGACTAATTTAATCCTATTAATAATTATATTATTCACATTACATAATAAAAACATTTAATTTTATGTTTTCTTAGTTTTTTTCAAATGTAAATAAGGATCAAATTGATTTATAAGGAACTGAAAATTTCACATTTAGAAATCTGCACTTTATAAAAGTTGAAAGCTCTATTTCTTTAAAATATTTATGAATTTTATACCTAACATGGTCACCTCACAGGTTCCAACTAACACATTAGTGTTGTACATCATTTACTCGGGTTTGTTTTAGTTGCTTTTAATGGTAACCTCTCTGACAGCAAGATGTATCTAAATCAATCACAAGACTTCTGAACCAAAGGTCATTGGCCATATAGATGTTGACCCATAATGCACGGCTCCTTATTTGGAGAAACCAGTTTTTTGTCTTTGGAGAAAGCAGCGTATGAGCAGCTGTCAGCACGGTGGAGGAGGGCTGATGATTTGGGCTCCTTGTAGTCACCGAGTCGATGAACTCCTCTGTAGACCAAACGATTCTAGAGTCTGATGTGAGTCCAGATGTCTGACAGCTGATGTGTTGACCAAACTGGGTGATAAAACAGGACAATGGTCCTAAACACAGCAGGAGCTCTATAACAGAACGCCTGAAAAATAAAAATAAATCAAGATGTTGGAGTGGTCCAGAGTTTAGACCTCAACCTGACTGGTGGGACCAAAGAAGAGTGGACTCAGAACACCTTCTGGGGTTATAGCTCCTAAATGTGGTTCTATAAGCTGTTTGATCAAGAAGTGAACTTACATTTTCAATCACATTTTTTCCCATTTTGTTTCTGTTTAATACAGGAGAGGGGAAAAAGGCATTGGACCCATCCTTGAGAAGCAGAGGGTAGCCATTTTTGAAGGCACCCAGGAGACAGCTGGAGGTTCAGTATTTTGCCCAAGGATGCTTTAACACATGGCTGGACGTGGTTTTGGTCTCCCACATGGTAGACAGCCTCTCTTCCCCTGAGTCACGGTCAATCTACATGGTAAATAATGACATGGTGGAATCTGTTGTATTATTTTTTGTAAACTTCAGGTTAGATTTGAATAACTTTAGAACCTGATAAAGACCAGATCGTTATATTATGTCCCGATACATAAAACTCTATTGAATAAGGGCCGACTTTATTTGTCTAAAAACTAACAGTTGTACCACTTTAACCAAAAATAGTCTAACTTTTGTCAGCATCATCTCATGGACCTAGCTTTTATTTTATTTCCACATCGTGATGTCAGATTATTTCTTAAAGTAATAAATCAACATTTAGAGACAGACCATGTCCCTCATCCTGCTGATTCATCACTGAAGGAACATCAGAAACATTTCTGCTCTGACTGTCATGAAATATCATGAACCGTGTGAAAGAATAGCACTGAGGGCTAACACTAGACATCATTAAACGCAAATATGCAGCTGACTGAACTGTTACTGGGCTGTTAAAGTTCAGCAGATATCGACTACATGCCTTTTAAGAAGTTCAGCTCTACTATAACTGTCCCGTCTTGTCAGGATATTACACTAAAGTATTTTTGAAGGGCTCTAAAGAGTTACAGTAGATAAAGAGGGCTTCTAAGAAGGTTGAATTCATATTCTATTCGACAGCTCGTCATTACCAGCAGAATGCTGCAGTACTAGAATATAACACAAGAGGTCAGAACTCCCCTAAAAATCCTGTGTCTGGTTCCCAGCTGCTGCATGCCAGACATGACCTGCTCCTCTTATCATGGAGGCCAGAGCCTGAAAGATGTCTGCTGAAATAAGTTTGCCTTAAACATCATTACAAATTCAATTAATGCTGTCATTAGACCAGATCAACGGGGTGACAACAGTGTGGTTTGGATTTCTGTTAAATGACAAAAAGCTGAACAAGGTAGCCATGTTATCGGTGATGGTTAAAAAGTAGATGTTATCAAACGAGGTGATGCTGTGGGCGGCACTGCTACGTACTGCGGGCTTTTATAGTACAGAAACAACTACAACGGGTAAAATCAGGGTAGATCTTTACATTATGTTCAGCAGGATGAATAAATAAAACAACAGCATTACTATATACTTAGAATCTGACAAGACAGAAAACTAAAAGCTGTGTTTTATGAGATTAAATTGATGTAATGAATCATTTTTCCACACATAGTTTATAATCGAACCCCATCCATGAGAGGATGAGCTGTAAAAGTTTCAACAGGTTTCTCAAAGTACTTATTAGTACACCATTTTAGATTCATTCTTTAAAAGATAGAGTACAAAAAAAGCATTTTTATTTCCCCCAAAAAACTGACATTTCTTATTTTAAAAATTACGTGTTTTTATTTCAAGAAAACAGGTTGGATAAACCAGAGAGAGATTCAGAGGCACTACTGAGACATGAAAGTTTTATGTAAAAGTATGTTTGTTTTAAATGAGCAAAGCAATACTAGTCACTGCCTTTCTGTCATTTTGTGAATTTCTGATAACCTGTTTTAACCTTTGTACATTTGCTCTAAATTCTTTTCACCAGATAAAAATACATCAGAGTCAAACTCACCAAATATTGTAAAGAAAGCGGACTCGCTCTGACACGCTGCAGCAGGCTACTTGTTTTTCGTAGAGACAAAAATTAAACCAGAGCACATTGAAAATGGGGGTTTGTGTCCTAAAAAAGCAAACAGAAAAGGTTAACCGTGTTTAAATGGAGATTTTTCTTTACAGTCAGTTAATTATTTTAAAGCAAAAACATGAATACCATTCCTCTAACACTAATCTGATTTCTTTTAGTAAATGCCATCTATCTGACATGACATTCTTATGTCGTCCTCCATCACTGAGAGCATCGACTCTGAGAGGATTAGAGGGTAAATCAATAAACACCGTCTCAGAGAACTGATACCTTCACTCCAGGTTTGGATTCTTTAGGTTGAGATGTCTACGGCCTATAGATGAGTTCCGTTTAATAAATATCACCATCTTTGCATGAATACACATCAGACACCTTCGCTCTATAACGGAAGATAATCTTCGCTTTCTGCAGCTTCCCCAACTTCACATTTTCCATTTTCAGTTAGAAAGTAGATCTCTAACTTTCAGCAAATGGGATAGGACGAGAAGAGGCAAGACTGCAGACCAGACAGGCGAGCGCTTCACTCCCCGGCTTTTAACAAGCATAGTAATACATCAGTCAAAAGCAATAATTTTACTATTAATGAAATTCCAATTTGCCTTCAGTGCATTTCACGTTGACATTTTCCACATTGCAACAGTGCTTTGATAAAGTTTTTAAAATGCAAAAACGCATCTAAGAAGCTAAAGACCAGCCCAAGTGTCAGCGTGCCTGGCAGAGGACTATGGTACTTAATTTTTATCGCCATGCGCCCCGGGCATTGGAAGCCTGAATGTTAACATTGGCTCCATTTTCATTATCATCACATGATTATGGATTTTTACTGCATTTTAGCTGATAATACAACTAGGAGCTCACCTTAAAAGAAGTTGCTTAAAGGTTCCATTTCTGCCCAAATGAAATTTTCATTTGACAAACAAGTATAATTAGGCTGCACTTCTTGTTCAGTGTCAGTATGTTTTCTGATTGAACTTAGACCAATTTGCTGCCGCTAAATGAGTTTGAATAATTTCCATTTTGAATGTCTCGGAGACATTAGCTTTAGGAGTGCTAAGTGGCAGCATGCTTTTTGAAGTTGCTGATTATTTGATGCCACCCCTGTCTACCTATACGTTTCTGAGCTTACTTCAAAGTTAACGAGAGGAGAGAGAGGGGGGGGGGGAAATCACTCCGGATACCTACCTCGGAGTACAATGAGAATTTGAAAGTGTTTTTGGTCAGATCTGGAAGGCAAAGTGAAAATTACTTTAATAAGTGTGTAATACACTTCGTTAGCTTCAATGCTCTTTGCTTCTGCACTTTATTTCTTTCATGTGCGCGCATTTGTTGTACTGAATGAGCAGATTTGTTTCTGCTACAACTGTAATAACTAATATTTCCGTATCGGTTTCATTAAACCTGCTAATTGCAAATTATAAATTATAAAAACTGCTCTCATTTGGGATCCAGGCTGCTATATCTTCATAATGTTTATTTCCTTCCACGCAATAAATAATAAGAGCAGAAGAACAGACTGGTTTCAGATTATTTTCTGTTAACATCACTGCAGAGCAACAAGATGAGAAACCAGCAGGCCGCTGCGAATGGCGGAGAAAAGTAGGGTTATTTAAATATTTCTCCCTAATGGATTTGGAAGATGACCTAAAATCTGAGTAACAGCTATTTCAGTAGGAGTAATCCAGTCATCCTCAAAATAAATAAACACTCAAGCGAGGCAAAACTGAATGAGGGAAATGGAGTGAATAAAATGAGTGAGGGCAAAAAGACACAGAGGATCACGAATAAAGCTCCATGTGGGATTGATGAGGAGGAATGGAGGATTTTGACAATCTGATTAGGTAATGGCTTCAAAATATGGAAGTAAGAGGAAAGCGGGAAGGATGCTGGGTGTCAGTAAAAGGGTGGAATTACATTTCATTATCATAATAAGGAAAACACAAACTGTAGCTCAGTTAAGCTGAAGCACAGACCTAGATCATTTAGAATAGCTCAAATTTAATTTCTCTCTTGAATAAAAACAGCATTTAAACATGTAATTAATTCTATTAGTAATAAATTATTAGGAAACTCATTCTGTTTCACTGAATGATCAAATCTGTTTGTGTTTGAGGCTGCTCTACCTTCTGCCTGAGGGAAGGAGGGTGAAGGTCCATCTTTATGTTTTTTGGGGGGTTCTGAGTGAGGACACGCTATATTTATTACTAATAGAATATATATACTGAGACTAAATTTTAGCTCTGTTTATAAAACTATCTTCATCCACATTATTTAGACAAAAATGCTAAAATACCCCAACTTCACCACTAGGGCACAGTTTGAATAATTCTTCACTTTTCTGTTAAAATCTGTTCTTCTCACCTAAACAAACAGTGTGCAAACAAAGAACACATCTCAGATGTGATAAATACCTGTAGTAGTGTGGGCAGGACCCACAGGAAGTGAGTTTCTACCATGGAGCCTCTTCATTGGAACACAACCAACACATTTTAGAACCAGACACGGAACAAAAGGTGAAGCTGAAATGAAACAAGTGGCTGGTTCCAGTTCATGTTTTAGGATTCACCTCCCCATGTAACTAAATGAGACATTTTCTTGTTTGAAACTGTAAATACATGACTAAGATCATTGTTTTTTGTGATTGATGTAACTCTTGCTGCTGCCGTCATGCTGTTGGAGTTTATTGTTCGAGATGTCTTTGCTCTTTATTTTGCTCAGTTAGTTATGGTTTGTTTTCATGGTATTTGTTCTTAGTGTTCTGCTCGTTACTCACCATCCAGCTGCTCATCACGTCTTTTCCACAGCAGACATTTTGACCTGCAAGAGAATGGAAACAAGTGTATTTTTAAGCCTCTTTCATAAAACAATGCCGCCAATTTGCCGCGAAGCTGAGCCGGTATGTGGGAACCTTTGAACCTTTGGTCGTTCATAAGTGGTCAGACTGTTCCCGCACAGCGCTCTCATAAGACACACCGTGGCGGCAGTATTACGCTGATTTGTGTCTTATCAGAGCTCCATTCCATTCTTGTAGCTGTGCATTTTTTTAACTGCTATGAAGCAGAGCTTTTATGAAATGGAATGCGGCCCTTGTGAAGACATCTGTACTTGTGAGCCAATCAGTCCAGCTGCTCTCCCTCAGCACTCACACTCCCAGCGGTTAAGTAGTCCTTTGTTTCTCAGCTTCCTCATCAGAACCTCCTGTTTCTTTTCTTCAGTTCTCTTCCCCAGTTATTCTCAGGTGCTTATTTTATGTTCCTGAACTTTATCTTCTCATCAGCATTTTATTTACTGTTAAACAAATGATGTTTCATATCAAAACGTCTCTGTGTCCATGTCCTGGGTCATCTACTTACACACTCTGAAAGCCTTTTGTTCAAATATTCAGGGCGGGACTGTCAGATCCACATCCTGAGTGCTCCGACCCCGGTTTTAAAAACTCAACATGGCACCCATAAACTAAATATTCCTTCCTCAGTTTTGCATGATGGAAAAAGATGGAGATGGACACGTCACCATGTGAAACATACACTGAACATGTTCATGAATCTGGCAGACAGACTCAAAAGTATCAACATATGGTCACATTACTCCTTACTGAACCACCAACCTCATTTAATGGTCTGTTCTAATGGGTCTGATTGGTTAAATAAGGTCTACATTGGTTTATTTTTACATTTATAATTGCATCTCACAAATAAGGAGATGAAACAGCCTTTTTTTTGCCAGTTCGCAAATTAAAAAGTACAAATAAACTCAAATAATTGCTTCTTTCAACTTAAAAATGTCATTATGAGTTGAATATTAGGTACACAATAAATTATCTGACCTTTGTCCACCAACTTTAGTGCAAACAAAAAGTTTTAGAAGTCATTAGAACAACTCAGAGATGATTTGTTTTCTCCCTCGATAAGGATTTCCTAAGATTAAATCTCTCTTAACCAACTACACAAAAACAAACAGCGATAACGCCAAAATCAGACTGTGGTATCTGCCGTCCACAGTTTGCATCCCCATCCGCAAGAAAGCTGCTTAGCCTTGGCAACTAGAGTAGTGATTTAGCTCCAGTGGCAGCAGGGCACAAAAAGTATCTTGACTGAGCTCGCATGTGTGCAACGACTAAACAGGAAGGAGTAAAAAAATGGAAATGATTACAGACCCCAAGATCTGCCACTTGAAGTAGCCTTTTCATCAAGTGGAGATCATATTTTATTGCTGGTGGGAGTTTACGCAGCATCAATAAAGATCTGTGGCTGAATCCCAGGTGAGTGGCAGGTGCCAGCTACAAGGCTGCTGGACGAGTGTTTGTTGATATAACCGTGTTTTCTTCTCTTTGAGAAGCAAAGGTACATAAAGGCCCTCCTTTAGCAATGTACACACAGCACTTTGAAAGGAGTACATTTAAATATCCCCCCCTCCTCTCTCCCTGCAACATTAAACATTGTGGGGGGTGGATGGGAGGCATGGAGGGGGGCTCAAACAAACGCTGGAGAGTGGCAAGTTTGCATTTGCCCATACCAACAAGCTCCCATCTCATTAACAAACCGCTGAAATAAAAGAGTGCTTTTTTGGCTCACAGCTATAAAAAAAATTATCATAGTGATGATGTTCCTCAGCCGTCAACAGAGCTGTGATAACGTTGTTTGATGATGACTTTCCCATGAATGTTAAGCAGCTGCCGCAGCAGAGGAAAGGAGCTTATCAGTGCCTAATGCCCATCTCTAATTCCTGCCCTTCTTGAACTAGCCATTTTCTAACAGCGTTAACTGTCAAATTTACATCCCGTCTTAATGCCACTAAAGAGTACGGGAGATGAAGAGTAAATGACAGCAGTGTAATGAGGAAGGCATTCCTCCTCTCACGCTCTTTCTCCATCTGCTGCTTCCTCGGAGGAGCAGGAGATTTCTTCTATATGTGGCTTTTTTCCCTCTACCTCCTCCGCCGTGACGCTGTGGAGAGCTTACCTGTGAACTTACTGGAGACGTGCATTCATTAGCAGTGGCTCGTTTGTAAAGCAGGACAAAAAATATTCTGCAATTACATAAAAAGGTTATTTTTAATGAGACACACATTGAACATGATTATTATTATTAATAATATGATTACAATAATAATAATATGTGGACGTCATTGGGGTTTTGTCAATCAAAGAATGTTTTTGTTGTCATCACACACAGGATGCAACAAATGAGTGCTAGAAAAATGTTAATATTTTCCCCAAAAATGTATAACTCCAGTACTTAAGCACACATTCATTCATATTTACCTGCAACAAATGTCAATTCTCACATCCCTAAAAATAGATTTGCATTCTTCTATCAAACACCAGCCTCTACATGCTTTCCTCAGACCTTCCTGCTCCTAACAGAAACAATAAATTACATCCACACGTTGGTGTGTTTTAACTTTTCTTATCTGAGAATTGTTCACTTTAATTCAATTTTTTTCCTTAATTGGCATTTTCTGTTAAAAAGTCAGTGAGAACCGCTCGACTATCGCAGGAGACAATTACCTCTGGCAGCACAAAAATGACAAAGGATTAAACAAACATATCTATAAAAATATATATTAAAATGTTTTGACTGTTTATTTAAACCATTTTACAGAATGTTCTTTTCCCTTTTTTATATTTAAGTTTAGTTACAAGCTAAAAGTTTTATACAGTCTGCAATAATTCAAGATCTAATTTACAACAACTAGCCTCAGTCTCATCATGGAGATCATATGATCACACTATTTAGCAACAAAACATCCACTCTAATCAGTCTGCTGTTTAATACACAGAATGACTGGAAATCAAAAAGGAAACTTTTCAAAATGACCAAATCTGCTGAGGAATGGATGAAATCTGCTCCGTTTAGTTGTTTAAAAGCAAATGGGACGTCTCCACAGCCTCACGTGGATCAGAGAGGGACGAGTTCACGTCTAACATTCAATCTTTCACTCTCATGCGGGAAAATTGGATAAAGAAAAACATAAGAAATGTTCTATACCTTCCATATATGCTGATATAATTGAGCATGCAAGTGAACCTATGAATATGTAGTCCATTTCATCTGAGGGGTTGGACTCCGCCAGAGCGGACCAGCAGAGATTAAATCTCAGCTCATCTGATTGGACCATAAAAAAATTCAAACTGAGCTAATTTCATGCTGATCTGGTCGCCTCCAGTAAAACTATCCAAAAAGCAAAAGGCTATAATTATTTGGGAAGGAACAGACAACAGATAAATAGTCAAATGAAGTCGAAGGGCTTCTTCACCTTTTTAGAAGAAATATTTCAATTTAAATGTATCATTTAATCAGGAAAAGGTCCTCCAGGTTTGCGGGTCTCACATTACACCAATTAGAGACCAAATACGGAGAGCTAACCGCAAACGAGCAAAGGCCTCATATGATCCTCCTTAACAGTGTTTCAGTTACAACCACTTTAATATAGCACATATTTATGACTGATAGTTCAAATACAAATCTATTGCTCTGAAAATGTTAAAGCTTTTTACGTAAAAGTCACTACAGAGAACAACTTTACAAAAACTTTTTATGTAAGCCAACTGGCCAATATGGAGTCAAATTGATATTTTTAAATAGTGATTAAGTCTCAGTCAGTACGGCAACACTGAGTGTTAAAACCAAGAGCTGCTTTCACCGGAGCAGGACAACAACCAGTGAAAATGTTGAGATTTTTCTGCTCTTTGTGTGTTTATGTAGTTAAAGCAGGTCAGGACATCACATAGAGCTGCCTTCACTTAAAAAAAAAGTCAACTGAATTCATAAATACAGCTGTTTTTAAGCACTGTCGGCTCTTTTAACACCACCATCTGGTGTTTATGGATCCTGTAACTCCCATCAACAAACTGTTGCCCTGCACTGGGAAATTCCCATGCATTGATTTTAATACTTGAAGTACATGATTAGTCTGCAAGTCTAGGCTGTAAAAACTACAGCTGAATAATCTAAGTATTGATATTAAGACAAAAATTAAATCTTGAATAGGACATCTTTACTAAATACAACTAAATCATGTCATTTAACAGTAAAAAGGCACCTTGTCTACCTGGGTGTGCATGAAAATCTTTTTGAAATTTTAATTAAAAAAGCGAAATTCTACATTATTTTTCAGTGTAAAGATGAATAGAAGAACCTTTTCTCAAAATCTCAAAGTCTCCAACTAGTCGCCATCATCCGCTGCCCGGTGAGATTCAGCCTCTAATCTGGAAGAAGAGAAAAACAGCTCTGATTCGTCCATTGCAGCATTTAGGAGCTGAATTTTTTGGTGAGCTCAATAGATTTGGCACATGAGTGCTGATGAATCTCATCAGTTTAATGTGTTTATGCTTGCTAAGCCTTAAAAAGCGTATTGCTGTTCAATGAAGTGCTACAAAGTTGGCTAATTTCCCCCTGGCCGTCTCTCAGCTGCTCTCTGGGTCTGCTGATTCCCAATAACGTAATGCTCTCTGCATCCTGTGGAAGACGGAGGCCATGGCCTGTCTCACTGATTTGCGTTAAGGCGTAGAGAACGGGCTTTGACAGAAACACAGTGTGCACAGATATTCCTGCTTTTTTTCCCCCACCTTAAATTCAACCCGTGACTCTTTAACTTTTTTTCCCCCCAGTAAGTGATTTAGTCTTATCTTCTGTGCTCCTACCTCATCTGTCTCATATTCCAACCAGCGTTGACGGCTGCCTGTATGACAACCAACACCCAGTATTAATTAAAATGTCACGCCTCCGAATCAATACTGTAAAACAGTTTAAAAACAACTCATCAGCACCGCCGTGAGAAGCACTTTGGGTTGACAGGTGAGGACGGAGATGGGAGAGAATGGTGTGATGGAATTATCCAGGGAAAACATAATAGCATTAAAATTTATGACCTTAAGTGTTACTTCAATGCTCACAATAGAAAATTATCCACACTGTCATGTAGTGTGCTGCACGAAACTGACTGATCTGCAAGTCAGCAGCAACAGGCCAGAATGCTACTGTGAAAAGGTATTAGACTACGTCTACTTTTGCTTTTTTGTCGCGCTTGTTTCAGATCGGCAAACAAATTTTAACATCAAAGATAATCTGAGTAAATATAAACTAAGGTTTTCAAATGATGATCATTTATTAAGGGGACAAAACTATTCAAACCAGCCTGGTGAAAAAGTAATTGACCCCTAAACCTAAACTGGTTGTATAACACTCCTGGTAGCAACAACTACAATCCTAATGAGTCTCTCGTGTTGCTGTGGAGGGATTTTGTTCCACTCTTCTTTACAGAATTGTTTCAATTCAGCCAAACTGGAGGGTTTCACAACATGAACAGTCTGTTTAAGGTCAAAGGTCAGACATTATCCTTCAGGATTGCCTGGTAGATTTCAAATCAGCCAGTGGTCCAGGTCCTGAAGCAGCAAAGCAACCCCAGACCATCACTGTACCACCACCATGTCTGACTGTTGTCTGAAATACAGAGTTAGTTTGATTCCAAAGCTACTTTCATAAAACATTGCTGCCAATTTGCCGTGAAGCTGAGCCGGCATCTGGGAGCCTTTGGTCGTTCATAAGTGGTCAGATTGTGCCGGTAGTGTTGCGCAATCATGTGCTTTTCACAAAAGATTACGCAATGGCGGTATAAAGGGGGTATGGGGTGGTCTTCGCGCTGTCGACGTGCATGGTTACAGAGACGTGAGATGGAAGAGCCCGTATCAGACAGGTGACTTCTGCTTCTGCTTTTAATGCGAGTGGCTACCGAATCTCGGTGTCGCTCCAGTTTGCCGCTGAGTGTTTACAAATGCGTAACAGCTTTCACATGTTTACCTGATTTTTAAATACTTTTCCAGTCAGGGGTCGGCTCACCTTTGCCACGTTATTAGTGATACCTCCCTCTGTTGCACCAAGGCGTAATCTTCATTCACGTCTGACGTTGCGGTAATATTACGACCAAGCGTGGCGGAACGAATGCCGCAAAATTCCCGCATCGCCATGCCGCCACGGCGCTTTCATAAGACACATCGCACCGCAGTATTACGCTGATTTTCCAACACGATGTGTCTTATGAAAGCGACTCAAGTGGAATGGGACACACACCTTCCAGGAAGATCTACTTTAGTCTATCAGTTCACGTAATATTTTCCCAGAAGTCTTGGAGAGAATCAAGAGGTTTTTGGGTAAATGTGAGAAAGGTTTGGATTTATTTTGGACAGCAGAGGTTTTGGTCTTGGAACTCTACCATGGAGGCCATTTTTGTTCCCTTGTCTTTCTTATTGTTGAATCATGACTTAAGTGCTTAAGATGTTCTTCTGTGTTCTTCGGTTCTTGAATTTCTTTAGAACAGGATGTGTTGCTTTTTGAGATCGTTTAGCCTAATTCATGTTGTCAGACAGGTTCTATTGAAGTGATCTTTAAAAGTCTACAGGTCTGGAGTAATCAGGTCTGTAGTTAGTGAAACTGAACTCAGCTTCTAAGCTGGAGGGGGTTATTACTTTTTCACATAGGGCCAGGTTGGTTTGGATAGCTTTTTTCCCTTAATAAATGGAATAATCACCTGAAAACTGTATTTTATATTTACTAAGGTTATCTTTGTCTACTTGTCTTTGGCTGAACAGAAGACATCTCCAAGGGGGCAAATACTTTTTCACAGGACTGTATTTTCTGCAACTATTATAACAAACATTAATTCAAAACTTCGCGAGGCGTACGTGTTCATACACCGAGAGACAACGCTCAAAAGCAGCGCTCGGAATCCGGATAAAATGAAACAAATTCTGTCAGAGTAAATATGGTTTAATAAATGAATTAGCTTCATAAATAATGGCTGTAATGACATTTTAGGGGACAATAAGCCAAAGCATTGTCAGAAAATAGTTGATGTATGAGTTTCATGCCTCAGCGGTTCCTCAAAATGAATAGGCTTGAGAAGATAGCAGGGGCCTCCAACCAGCCTATTTCCTCGAATTATCTACTTGTTGTCAATTTGCACAGTGGAATTACACATGCAAATTGAACTGCCTGCACAAACACCACTTGGAGATGATAAAAACAAATTAACAAAGGCTATAGAAGGAGGATTTATTTCACTGGCTAACCCAGGTCAAGCAATACATGTATTTTACGATTGTGTGTACCCAATTTTGGTGTAATTATATCAGCAAATTATTCTTTGTAATCTTATTTTTTCCCCTCCAATCTTCCTCCTTACACACATAATTAACTTACCTCGAATCCTCACAAGGAAAAAAGCAGAAAAAACCCTGGCTCGCCTTCGCGTCGCAGTAACACAGTTTAATCTGATTTGGGGGTTAATTTTTGTCACCTCTCCGTAGAAACTCAGAGGAAGGTGAGAAGTGAGCAGTTTAGTGGCACTGTTTAGTGTAACTGCTTGGTAAAAGGAGCCACGCAAATCTTCATAACTGAAGCCACAATGTTAAAATATATATAATCACCTCTTAACATCATCCCTCATACTGGAGAGGAAATTAAGAGTCCCCAGACCTCCGCGTTTGCTATTAGATATCTCATTTACTTTGTACACACAGTGCTAATCTCCACTAATGAATTCTGCCACACCAAGCGAGATCGAGATGACTTAAAATTATTATCACTTCCACAGATATGCCTTTCCTCATTTGAGGCTCAATTTAGCTGGCTCGCAAAAACAGTCTGTCACAGTAAGATACTAATAATTAGGGTTTTAGGATGATTAGTTTATCTCTGTGCTCTTACAGTCCTGCCTCTTATCCACCGTGGCCAAAACTTAATAAGAGGCTCTAAGTTTTAAAAAGCAAACTCCAAATTACCAAGAAATGACAGAAATAATGAACTGGAGCACGTGTCGGGGCGGAGAGAGACACACGGGGAGAGACATAGACGGGGAGGATGCTGAGAGACATTAATTCAAGTGTGAAATAGAACACAAAGCCTGGTAATCAATAAGAAAATGATTTAGACCTGTAAAACCAGAATTATTTAGTATTAACAGGACTTTGTGACTCTCGTTTACCTTCAGCCAATGATATGCTCGTGAACTTGTCAGAAAGGTAATTAAAGTCACGGCGACGCTGATGCCAGTTAATGGCTGCGTGTTTCAGAGGATGAGATATTTTAAACGTTCAAGATGACATTCAATATAGCATAAAACTTAAACACAACTTTAATCTGCAACACTTTCATTAAAAAGGAGGGAGGCTGAGGAAGTCTCTCATACAAAAAACTGATGGGGGTGTCATGCTTCTAGCATTCTGTTTGTTTCTTTAACATTTAGGGGAGAAAACGCTGTCATTACTGTTACTGAACGTCTGTAATAACAATTTTTTAAAGGTTTTTAACACTTTAAATGTCCACAACAATAAAAATGCTTGGTTTTTTAAAATAATTTGAAGCAATAACAGTTATATTTTGTATACTACTACTACTACTAATAATAATAATGTTAAAATAATATTATAATAATAAGGTAAAAATAATGTATTGTAATGTTTTTTAATTGACCATCCTCACATTTAAATTTTTAAAAATGGATTGATTTTTTTTTGTTTGTTTTTATGAGTTAAGCCACTAAGGTAAAGGGAATTATTGCATTTGACCCAAACAGAATGTCAAACGTTTACATTATTTTAATGGAACCACAGTAATTGAAAACCTCAAAAAAAAGAAATAATCAACTAAATTTTAAAATAATAAAACCATTTAGGATTTTACATTTAGTTAGATGGATATTATTAAAATGATTACTTACTACAACTGACTTTTAATTAACTTTCTTGGCTATTTTCCTTTGAGAATTTGTCCTTTGTTTTGTATAACTTATTGTGTAAACTTTGACGGGTTTAAAAATAGTTTATGAAAAGTCCTGCACACGATCCAGCTACTACATGCAGATTCCAGTCCAGCGGTTGACCTTTTATCAGACACATGGCTGCTGTAGGTCTCACCCTTTATAATGCATTTATATGACACACAAAATACAGGCTATAATTTATGTATATTATGGGCCTTGCAATAAGATGCAACCAAAAGGGGGCCTAATGTGAATGTCTGTGAAAGAGCAATTTAAGAGTAGATGCCTGTGCCAGTGCCAGGGGCTATACAAGATTTGCATGCTAATTATTCTAATAATAATGTTATGCCCAAAGCACTTTAAGCAAATTGCAAACCACTGGTCATAGAAGGAAAGCTTATCTCGGCCAGAACATGACACAAATATAGGTTAACATTTGAATGATTCTGGTAATTCACAGACTGGTAGCCATGGCTCACCTCAATTAGAAACGGTCCACAACAGTTTTCTCTCCACTTTTCCCAATTCAAGATCAAGTTTTCAACACAAAAGCTATTCAAGGATTTAAATGTATTTGACGTGTTTGTTCTGAGCTAAATGTTACGAGCAACCAGTGAGATGCTCAGAGGTTCAAAGTGGGTTCAACAGAACTCGGCTTTCTTTAAGACTCCGCTCAGTAACAATGCCTGTTAGGACAGTTTTACTTTAACGCTTTCATTTCTGTGAACGTTTATTTCAAAAGAAGGGCGTCAAATCTCAACTCAAAATGCATCAACTAAACAAGAAAAGCAAGCTCCATTAGCCCCAAGTCACATTTATGGGGTGTAGAATATTCTTTAAAAATGGTGGCAGGAAAAACGCAATATGTTAAATTAAAACCAGAGATGATGGTTGTAGATTGTTTTTACTCTGATTCTATCCCTTAATATGCAAATGACTTAACTTATCCAATCATATGAATACTGTATTATTAAATATTGTCTCATCATGCACAGAGGTACTAATAAATGTTTTCTAGCATTACCAGATTTCTCAGCAAATCTGGACAAAACATGTAAAACATCCAAGCCTACATAGTTAATTCATTTAATATTTATTATTATTGTTGTTGTTGTTATCCATAGGCTATGGTTAATAATTAATTTAAATAGATACATTAAATAATTAATATTAAAAGTTGCAGTATAGGCAGTAATAATATAAAAATAGTAAAATACAAATGAGGATGTATGTTGTTGTTGGTTTTTTGCTTTTTATTCAAACGTCTTCATATTTTTAGATTTAAAAAAGTAGTTTTTACATATAGTTCAAAGCCCGCTTCAAAGCTCGGTTGCTTGCTATGGTGATTTAGCTGGGCGTAAATAGAACCACCTTTTTGGAAAACTCGCTTTCAGCTCAACAACCAGTAAACTCGCCTCTTAGTTTAACCTTCTGCTGGTTAAAACGCCCAAATAAAACTTAAACTTTGTTAAATCGATGAAAATCAGCTGCCAGGAGCTTTTGTTTTAGCTGCCATCAGCAATTGCCAATACAGCTCTGATTGGACGATACCATCACTGTCACAAACGATCAGCCAATAGGCGCTTTCAACAATAAACGTCACGGTGTTTACCCGGAAATGAAAGCCCCACTTACTGCACAAACGTCTACTCTGACGATTTCTCGCAGTTTCTTGTGGATATCAACCTTACACCGATTTAAAAAAAAAAATTTAATGTACAAACTAATAACTCAGAATGTACAGTGGACTTCTACCTAAAGATTTAACCGAAGAAGACCTGAGTTCAGATGCGGAGCTGGAAGATGATGTTGACGAGAAGGATGAAGAAAAGGAGTCTGCTGAAAATTTAAGAGGTTCCGCAACAAATACACGCTCAGTGGCGGATCCACAAGCGACTCACGGTGGCTTTGATGCAGAAAGTGACTCTCCGATATGCAGAATGCCGGGCGTATCTCAGGAAATGTGGCAGGTATTGAGCTATCCAGCTAGCTAGCGTTCATTCTGTTATAGCTGTAGTGAGTGTAACTCTACGTAGGTGTCCTGTGTTGACAGTTCTCGAGAGAGAAGTCAGCAACCAGGACCAAAGAATAAACAAATAAATAAAAACATCCCAAAAGAAGCGACCTGCAGCCGCACAGTGAAGGATAGAAATGTAATTTCTTAATAATTGTATGTAAACTCTATTTAAGTTACAAGTAAAGGTATTTCTCATTCCATGTTTTCATATTAATCATATTTTATACTTTTACTCCTGTATTTGGAAAATGTCTGTTCAGGTTAAATAATTGAAAACCTTTAAAGGAATCACATGCCACCTTTCATACCAGAGTTTTAAACTAATGTCATTTTAGTTAAATTCGAACAAAAATACAATAATGCATAATCTAATGTCATCAGTTACTTCTAAGACCATGTGTTGTGACTGACTCTCAGCTATATCAGATCTGTAAGCCTGACTGAGTATAGACTGAGTATTTCTCCAGACTACAGTTTTTCATGTTTTGTCTACTTCTTTCCAGGGATTGTTAATATGTTTACCCACCCCTTGGTCCTGACTCAGTTTAGTTTGGTGGTGTTATCTGTACAGATAGGATGAGGACAGAGGGAGAGATTTTTTCCCACAGACTAAACTAACCAATCCAACCATCAAAGTCAGCCATCACTAGCCAATCAGAGGCAGAGTGGGGCAGGTCTGTTGTTGATGGATACTGTGACTGGAGTAATTAGTTCTATACCCAGTGAACAGAGTTATAATAAGCCTAAATAAACAACTACACTTTATAAACAAGTCCAGAAAACCATAACCTACAACTTTAAATATTTTCAAGCAAATTTATAGAAAAACAAGGCCCAAGTCATGTATAATACTTGGATTTGGCAACTGTGCATGTGTCTCTAAGCTGTCTGAAAGATTACAGTCAAGACTCTGAAGCTCCTGTTTGGGCTGAATGAATGTTTGAGTTGAAATAAATCAGTGGTTCTGTGTTGTGAAATAATTTTATGTTTGTTTTAAAGAAATTCCAGGAGCTCCGTACAAAGAAAAATGAAATTAAGGCTATGAAGATCCATGAAAAAAGGAAAAGAAGGAGAAAGAGAGCCAACAGAAGTAAGCTCAACTTCATTAGCGGTATTTGAACATTTCTGCATTGCAAGAATTGGACCAGATTTGAAATGTGTTGCATTTAATTCACAGGTAAAAACTGTGAGGAACCTGCAGACACAAGGTACACGTTTACTTTTCACTCAAGTGTTTTATTCTAAATTGTGGCTATAAATAAGAGACTTAAGTGACTAAGTATCTTTTTACCACCTCACCTACAAAATACAGTTGTAGGTGAGGTGGTTGTGTACAAGAATAATACTACACGAACTAAGTAGAATTATTTCAGTTCATCACGTATGAACATACTGAGATAAATAAAGCATAAACCACTGGGTTAAGGCATTAAAAAGCCTGAAAGATGAAATAATGAAAATTGAAAATTCTAGTTTTATAACTATTTAATGGCACATTTTAATATAAAAACTATATATCAGTTTATATATATATATATATATATATATATATATATATATATATATATATATATATATATATATATATATATATATATATATATATATATCAGTTTTTAAAATTATATACCTATATAACATTGTAACAGTAATAAAGAAATAAAATTGGCCCTTACCACCTGTAAATCCTCCACCAGAGGGCAGTAGACATTTATAAAACTGAATTTGGACTGGATAAAAGTACTAACCCTAATACTATAATAATAGTCTTGTCCCTTTAGGGCCAGACGTGGTTTGATGTGAATTTAGGGTAATACAAGAACTTTAAATCTAGTAATTTCTTCAAAAAAATGTGCAAAACTTTAAATATACCTTACACATGTTGAAAAAAGCATTTTTTCTGGTGCTTTTGGAGAAATTAAATTGTATATCAGAAAGTTGGATCAATTAAGATCAACATTAGAAAACTAAAAAGTAAAACATTTAAGTTCATAAATCATATGTTTTGTTATTTCTAGCTATGAAGTAATGAGAAGCTGATATTTCTTTCTGTATAAACACACTGGCAGCCTGACTTCTATTCATTATCAAGTCATTTTGCTGTGGAAATTCCATACACTTGCAGCAAAAAAACAACAAAAAGACAGAAAAACATCAGTTTTCTATGGTCTTCTTAAAGATAAACATGTCTTATGTCATTTTTGACCAAAGTTACAAGGAGCCACATTGAGGGGCTGAGGGGCCGCATGTGGCTCCAGAGCTGCAGGCTGCAGACCCCTGGTCTAGAATCACCTTTAAATGATTGATTTGATATTATAGATTAAAAGTAGATGGTGCTTAATGAATCCAGATGACAACTGAGTGCCACATTTGTGCAAATCCAACAGTTTGCTTTTAATAAATGATCAAGTTAAGATTTGTTTTCTTTAAATTTAAGCCAAATTATACAAGTTGCATGCCTTTACAGCTACCTTCATATGGTGAATGTCATTAGGTTGAAGCCAAAACAATGACTTTATGTCAAAAAACTAAAGCAATGAATTTAATATTAATAAAGTTATATTGGAAATGTATTGGTGGAAATAATATCTGTTAATTACACTGATTCAGATACCCAGAAATGCCAAATTTATGTCACTAATTATAGAATAGGTATAGAATTGGCTCTAATAACTAATAAGGTAATTGTAAAGTACTTTAACTGATCTATAGTGCCATTCTCTAAACGTTTTATATATATTATGTATAAGTAATTACATAGTAATTGTTGGTTGTCAGGTAATAACACAGTTAGTTACTATCTTTACCCTTTTAGATAACTTCTTGAATGGCCTCAGTTAGGAGAAATAGTTTTTTTTAAATTATTTTTGCCAAATTTGACTCAAAGTCACACCAGAAGGGCTACTTTTTACTGCTGCTACACTTCACCTGTAAATAACCACAGAAATCCTTGTAAATAAATGTGTTGAAAACCTGATGACTGTATAAATGTTTATAAAATCAAGTCACATGATCCACCATCAGGTTGCTCTTGGCTCTATTTGAACCAATCATTAGCTTCTCGGTCTTAAAATATATATTTATATTTTTTTATTTATAGTATTTGTTCAAACTGAGGCCATTCAGGAAGCCATCTACAATCAATAAGGTCATTATTTATCATTTTTACATAGAAATAAACTTAGAAAAAGCCACATTATTCTTTTAATGTATCAATATTTTGTGAAAGTTTTACCTGTTAATTGTGGCGACAATAAATCTGTGTTGTGGAGATGATGCATTTACCACAAAGTAATCTGAATTTATTGTATTAATTTAAAAGACAATCAGATGTCTTGTCCAGTTCGTGTGAACAGATTTTGTGGTTGTTGTCGTCAGAGAGCGTCAGGGAGAGCCGGAGAAGCACTGGAATGATCTGAAGCAGTACTTTGGTGTGAATGATCGATTTCTTCCCCCTGCCTGCTCCAGACCCCCACTGAAGGTAGCTCTGATTACCTTCCTACTTATCATTTGAGCTTTAATCCCGTGCATGTTGTAGCTGTTAGTAACACCTTGACATTCTTTCTGTCTGGGACTGTATCTCTGCATTGTTTTATGTGATACGACGCGGATTAGAGGACGTCTTTCACCTGACAGAGGGAGGAATATTAGGGATTATGTTCAACAACGTTTAGTGATAAGATTAGGATGGATCTCCTTTCTAATGTGGTTAAGATTAAACTGAGATGTGGCTTTTTTCATGGGGAAAAAAACTCCAAATCTAAAAGCAGACGTGCTCTTTGTAAGGCCTCTAACAGGCAGAAACATTCAAATTAATAGTTATGTAACAGATAGGCATGGGTTATTATTTTTCTGTAGAATTCATTATTAAAAAATGGAAATTAAACTTTCTTTTAATGTACTTAGGAATGAATGAACCTTTTTATGCAAAGGCTTGCAAATTGCCAGTGAAGCAAAGTGTGTGAGAGTTTGAACAACATTAAAACTGACCTCGTGATTGGGAACTGTTCTCATTTCAATTTCAAATGCCTTTAATGATTATTTTGGAGTATTTTGTGCTTAATTCATCTTAGAGCAGCATAAAATGAAGTTGTTTTTTTTTTTGCTGATGATTGCCCTATTTTAATTTGAACTATAAAAGAATAAAAGAAATGATTAACAAGCTAAATCAAACAGAACTTGCCACATCAACATAATAAGGAGCTCGCCAGTTTCTCAAATGCAGATCTTCATAACCGACATTTTGTTTTAATTCTGCCCATAGCTGAGGAAGAGCTATACATATCACAGCTGTCATAATTCAATTACTAACAGCTTTTCTTCACTGACCTCAAACACATTTCATATATAATGAACAAAAACAAGCCCCTCTTACAGCGACACGTCTCTGGATGCTCAGAAATCACCGATCGAGACGCTTCCAGAACCAAAGGAGGCGTGAAACCTCAGAAATCCCTTCAAGACGAGAAGAAGGCGTTTCCGGTTTGGGTTAAGGTGTTTTCTGAGTTAGGATCTAAGTGAATCCCTGTCCTTTATTAGTGATAAGTTAATAATTTCCGCCAGTTTTTGACGTTCTTACCATTGATTTAAATGTACGAGCTAAATAAACCAGTGTCTCTCGCCGATGAACTCATCTCAGCAGAACGGCGTCGCCATCAGTAACCGGCAGCTCGTCAGGACCCCTCCTGTTTCCTGTTTCCTGTAATGGAAACGTCTAATTAAAGAATTACATTCACGTTCGGTAATCTCCTGTAGCATTTCTAAGATTTCCTCACTAATATCCAATAAAAAAGCTTTTCATTTGTGAGGCAAAATCTACATATTTGTAGTAAATGAATATTATATTAAAAATAAGACCCTGGGGACTTTTAAAGTTACTCTTTGATTTTTTTTTCTCCTCTCTCTGCTTCCTTGGAAAAAAAAAAGAAAATCTAAATGTCTTTCCCCCCCTTCTCTCGCAGTCCGGCCTAGAAAAGAGCATAGAGCAGGCCATAGCTGAGGGGGACGTTGCACAGGCGGAGGAGATGAGCGACAGACTCGCCACTCGAGAGGTACGTTCACTTGATAAGAGATCTTTGAGGTGCTCCCGCTGTGACAAATCAAGCTAATGGATCTGTGGCCATTTTTTGCTGCAAAGACAGAGAGGAACAAAACCATGCAGATATCCACC
Source organism: Callopanchax toddi (assembly GCA_006937965.1). Classification (NCBI taxonomy): domain Eukaryota; kingdom Metazoa; phylum Chordata; class Actinopteri; order Cyprinodontiformes; family Nothobranchiidae; genus Callopanchax; species Callopanchax toddi. The sequence continues at coordinate 414,591 of SSNR01000040.1, read as the reverse complement.
TCTCAGTCCCGCAGCCCTTTTCCATTGAGTTAATAGAAAGCCCTCCCCTTAGTTTTGAAGTGCTGCAGTGTCTAAAGGACTTTTGGCTTTGCTTTTTAATGAAGGATACATTGCTTTCAAGCCAACTGTTAAATAATTCTCCAGGTAAGAGTTTCATACCTTTGAAGTGTACATGTCCCTGAATGCACTGCCTGAAGTTTTGTAACTAACTGCTTTGGCGGGCATCGAGGATCAAGTGGTTTGAAAGTAATTTAGCATAAAATGTAGCCCCTACACATATATAATTGTGGTTAAAAAGACACAGAGCTGTAGTGTTACTTCTCCACAGAGGGTAAAACCGCACCACATCAAAGCTGGACTTCTTTGTTTTATGATGGATGTTGCTCACAGCATCACACGGGCCTTTTGCCTTCTATCAACACACAGCTGGAACACAGTCGGTTTATTGTCAGGAGAGGATTTCAGTAGAGTTGCACTGAGAGGGGTCCCTTCTTTCATTTAAAAATATCTAAATGTTTCCTTTGTTAGAACACAAGAATCTACTGCATTTGATCATAATGTAGGTTATGGACCTGAAGTTTTTGGGTGACTGACATTGAGTGGTACTACTACTAACACAAAAATGAGATATTTTGTGTATTTTATAATGCCATTTTAACTAAAGCATTTCAGTTTAGTGGCTAAATTCTTCCCAATCCTGTAAAACAATGAATGGAACATGTTCGATTTTCAGCATTTTTGTTAAAGTTTGTTTGTAACACTCCTAAGATTAGAGGTAGGCCAGTTAATCAGATTTTTAATACAAATCACATCAGCCAGCTCGACGCATAATACGTAAACAGATCCATGGGTAGACACCACTTTCCTTGGGTTCCATTTTTGGCACAACACCTACAGATCCCAAAGAAAGTTGACTAGAATATTATGTTAACTTTTGAAAGAACACTGTCTGATCTAGCTAGGAAAGTGATAAGATGCTGTTTGTTTTTACTTCTGAAAGGTCCTTAAAATGTTCACATCCTACTGTAGGCAGGCAGTAAATGTGTATGTACTCAATAATCCTGCTGTTCTTTCTCTTTTCATGCACAAATATATTTTCTATGCAGTCCTTTATTGCTAGTGCACCTACTGTAAATTTCCCCACTGAGGGACAGTAATCTGGTGAGGAGCGGTGGTGAAGCTGGGGTTTGTAGACTACCAGGATGGAAACTGCTGAACCAACCAGAACCAGGTGAAATGAGCTCAGCGTTAACCACCAGGTAGCGCCACTTCAAGCAGAGAGAGAGAAAGGTCCTGACAGTCTGTACTTAAATAAAAGCTGTTCGATTAATTGAATTATTACATATATGAGCTATTATCTCTGACGTTTATAACACATTGGTCGTCAGCACCTTCCCATCTTAACTCTTAGCAGATTGTTCAAATACAGAGTAAAATAAATGCTCGTGTGAGCGCCACCTGCACACTGCGTACTTTCCGAAAGCCTCTTACAGCGCCGATGGATTGGTTTTAGCCTGAGCTGAGGTTCTCCACTCCCTGGCTCCTTGTGTCTTGCCAGAGCTGTGATGGGACTTGACAGCAGTTTGGCAGCAGCAACTCATTGTTGAGCAGTGATAACTTCATTTCAGGGGAATAAGAAATTAACCGTTTTGAAATCCCTGTAACCAAAGTGATGCAAAGTTTTACCTGTTTATTGGTGCATTCAGAGAGAAGCGGCTCGTCATAGTGAAGGATATTTAATCAGACAGTTTATCTTAAACAACGCAGCCTGGGATCTTGTTATCGTTTGAGTGGATGATCAATCATCTATATTGTGTCCAGGATCATTTTCAGGGTTCTAACGGAGTGGCTCATTTGGTTTGGAATGGCTTAGATGTTTAATTTGTTTACGGTCATAACAGCGAGACATGATCATGGCAGGCATTTTACTGGAACAATAGAACGAGGTTTTTATTTCTCAAAAAAAAGCAAAAGCATTCTGACAGCTATGGAGAAGTAAAGAGGCCCGTTTGTCCCTTTAGGCATTGTTTTGTAAAGAAAACGCTGGTACACGTTGAATGACAATGTTTCAGTGTATTTACACCCTCAATCTAACGGATTCTCTCTTATCTTCTCAAAGCAAAGGAAACTGAAAAGGAGATAGCGAGCTCGCTGTCAGAATCCCTCTTTTATAGAAGACAATGTTTGTTTCTGTTGACTTGAGCTCCCTCAAATCAATTAATGATTTCCATTTGTTCGACTTGCCTCTTTTTTTTACAACCTGAGCATTAAAATAAACTGATTAAAAACTTGTTTTTAATATACAAACTTTGAGATATACGCGCTTTCATCTGTCAGACTTCATAGACTCACTGCCTGGATAGTGCAGTTTGAGGTTGTTTTTTTTTTTATTCTCACTGCAGCTTTTAAATATTTCCTACGGCTGAAAGCTTTTGTTTAAAGATTAATTAATAAAGACATGTTCGGTTATTTAAAGTGGAAGTATTAACGCCTCCAAAGATGCACCAAAGAAATGACATCCTTTTATAGGTAACATAATACTATTGTTGACATAGTTTAGAGAAATCTCTTTAATGTGTTCCTTTACCTATTGCAGAAAGGGTTTATTTTCCCCGTTGATCCTCTTCAGTAGGTTTAGATTCCTTTTCACAAGCTTTAGAGAACAAAACTGAATGTTAAAAGCTGCTTTCAGTAGTTCTAGTAGGTCTTCTATTTAGACGACTCTATCCTTTGATTTATGGCTCATTATTTTGAAATGCAGAGAAGTTGCTTGTGGTCTAATTAATTCTGTAATTAGTTCAACGTGAACCGACTGACAAATTATAAACTGCTCAGATCCCGACTGGAGACTCGATAGCAACTCATCTTTGACAGATTGAGTTTAAACGTTTTTTTCTATTCTTAGTAAATGAGTCTGTGCAAAAAGATTATTACTAATGACTACAGGATGCTGGGTTTCATTCATGTGACTAGCGTTTTATTCTCAGGGATTTGATGTAAACATAAGGTTTCCAGAAGAAAACCTGCAGCAGCATCCTGTAAGGAAACTTAAAGGGACAGTTCACGTCTTCTGAAGTCAGTTTTTCTGGAAAAGGTTCTGAACTGAATTATCTAACTTACAGATGGATCTTTGAATGGCCTCAGCTCAGAGAAACAAGGATATATTCTGATTAGATTGACAAGCTAACAGCTAGTCACAGCAGGACCTGTTACAAAGTCTTATTTTTTTTAAATTGTTTTCAATAAATTTAAAGAATTTTTAAAAAATGTACAGTTTTTTAATAATGAATAAAAAACATTTGTATTAAATGTATCTATTTTATTACTATTTTGTACTAATAGGAAAAAAATAAGTAAAAACAACAAAGTGGATTTCTACTATCTTTAAAAAGCTCTTGTGATTCATGCAAAACCCATTTGTATTGGGTTTAAATTTGACACTAAACAGTGATTTACATAGAACTCTGATTATTTGCAGCAGAAAGTAACAGCAGAGCTAACTGTGTTAAATTGACAGCAGTGTGAAGATTTACTAAATAGTGTTTGTATGAACTATGATGTTGAGATGGTGGTTGGTCATTTTATGGAAAGTGGCCCTGCTGCTTACTTTCATTAGCTTTTTTCAACTTTCTAACATATAGTTTCCAGTTCTTCCTTTTTGGGACATGGTGCATACATGGCATCTGGAATAACTGTCTGTGGTTTTCATATACCGGTAAATAGCTATTTACCTTTTACACGATGAATTCTGAGAGGAGTATCAACATGTGGCATTTTAGAGGAAATGTTTCAGGCTCATGAGGAGCAGTTTAAACAATAAGCAGAAATCCAGTTCTCTACTGTAAACACAACAAAATGTCTAGATTTATGTTTATCTGCATTGCCTGCTCAAATTATTTAGATTGGTGGGTGTTTATTCTGATTAATGATGCTTTCAAAACCCTAATCAAATGTTCATGTTATTATAAACCATCAACATGTATAATCGATGTTGAAAGGAACAGAGACTGCCCCTAGTGGCTGGTTGGCAGTATATAAATGTATACTTTGATCACCAATGGGTTTGTCTTTAAAGCACAAAGTTTTCATGAATATGTAAGTCTAAAATATTCAAAGTTCACATTTTAGGAAGACAGCAGTTGCAAATGTATTTCAGCAGGTGGCAGAGTGTAGCCGTTTAGGAGTGAACGAAACGTGAACAGACGTCTATCCGTTTTGTTAATAAAACAGAGAAAAGCCGCTACAGAAGCTCAGATGTCCAAGGATACCTTTATCCAGGAGCACTGATTGGAAAAAGAAATTTTGTTGGGCATTTTGCCTCACAGCAGGCAGGAATTATAATAAAAATAATGGAAGAAGACACATTTTATAGACATAAACCAGTATACTCACCTTTTAAACCACTTTAATGCACATCAGAGTTTAGTTTTTGGAAGTAATTAACAAAATGAAAGCATACTTGCAAAGTGGAATGTGACAAAATAATTTCAATAATACCGGTAATCTTTTTTTGTGCTTTATGTTGTTGTGATCATTTAGAAGCTGAAATCAAATTATAAAAACAAATTAAATTAATTGCACAGCCTGATTTCAGCCTGGCTCAGACTAATTTATGAGTTCTAGTACTGTGATGGACCTTTGGTGGACATTTCTGTTTTGACCTAGATTAACCTGATTAAACATCTTGTTGAATAATTTCTTCCCCTCTAATAGCTCATTCAAAAATTAGCCATATGAATATGTATCAAACGGAGCCGTTTCTGTGGCTTTTGAGCAAGTGGACGGCTGCAGCATCCCTCATTATGTCTAAGCTCATATTTCAATAGAAGCAGCTGCTAAAAGGAAAAGCCCCACTGTCCTTGAAATCTACCCTTTGGAAAGCCTCGCTTAAACGCTGCAGAACAAAGGTGCTGCGGCATTTTGTCAGAAGAGACATGGTGGCTTAGTTAAAACAAAGACCTGAACTAAGAGGGTTTCATGATATTTATGTTATTTAACACCTTTTTTCTTCTCGCCACCTTCTCCTCGCCATGCCCCGTGTTTGTAATAAAAAAAAAAATTAATCAGCAGCGCTTTTGTGGAAAGTGAGCGTTATCAGATTTAGAGTTTCTCCACCCCACATCAGAGCGGTAGTCTGACTCCGTCTCCCCTACGCCCCCCCAGGCTACCTCTCAGAGAGTTTAGGGTAACTCTCCTCTTTGTCCTTTTTTTTTTTCCTTCAGCATAAGCAATTTATCACTGAATGAACTTATATTGAATCTCTGGATGACTCACATTAAATGTTCGCCCATTAATTTTGAAATGGATTTTAAAATGGGTACTAAGCTTTTATCAAATGCCTGGGAATCTCATTTGGATTATTGTATTTCATTAATTACTTGATAGACAAAGCATACTTTTCAATGTAGATTTGTGTGCTGTATAATTAATTAGCATGTTTTCTCTTTTAATTAAAGCATTTTTTTTTTTTACTTAAAGCCCACAGCAAAACACATATATAATTTGTTTGTAATTAGGCCTTAATTGGTGGTAGTGGAAGCTTAGCACCCTCAATTTCCTTTTTTATGATTGCCATTTTATTGCCAGTCACTCATTAATTAAACAGTTTTTTTTTCTAATTAGCTTATAAAACTGTTGATGACATATTATTGTAAGTGTGAGTTCAAAGCTTGTTAATAAGCCTGCCAGAAGAGGCGAGATAATGGAATGTGCACAAAACAGGCAAACTTTTAGAGATCTCTCTCTCTCCCTCCCCTGTCTATTCCCTAAAGATGACATGACATGTGTATCTAGCATCAGATTAACAGGAAAGAAAGCGAAGCCATGCTCACGCTGCTGCGCCTTCCCTAGAGTGGCTCTTTTTGCTTGTCGTGTAATTCTGTTTGTTAAAGTGGAGGCAAGATTACATAAAGCTCTTATGAGGTCGACCCAAAAAAGGCTGATAAACTTCTGTGGGAATACAGCAGCATCAAAGCGCCTGTTGCACTGCTTGGACTTCCTGGGATTGTTTATCTGTTAATGTTTTACTTTAAAGTGATTTTACTTCCTCCAGACGTATTAATAAAACCCGGTCTGTGAATTATTTAGTTCTGGACTGCACAGGATGACTAAAACCTCTTAACCCTTTCAGTGGACAGCTGTTCAAAAGCTGATTTATTATGGGGTGTTGATGGTATACTTACACATAAATCACCATGAAACCAACATCCAAATGGAGGGACTTTAATATTCTAATAATAATAATATAATGTTCATTTGTTAGTTCAAACCAAAACACATTGTCAACTGTCTTAAAGATATTTTATTATGAAGAAAATGCTATAAATATTCATATTACGTCATAAAAATGACATTTAGATTATATATATTAATCACATTTTAATATATGTACTTTATTAATAGAGTTTTATTATGTGTGATTAATCCCACCTCCCTCTGGTCTGTGGAAAATATGTTTTTATTAAACTGTTCTCAAAAAAACATTAAAACTGACTGGTTTAGGCAATAAATAACCAATAAAATTATAAGAAAAGGCGTTTTAGTTCATTACTTTATTACTTAAATTCAGCAAAGAGACACAAGTTAGTTTTCTGCTCTTAATTATTCTCAGTTTATGCATTTTTTGCTACATTTCAAAATACAACATTACTGTCTTGTACCATTAATTAAAAGCTAAATTTACCTGAAGCCTTTTTTTGTATTATTTTCCGATTTTTACAAATAAAACTCGAGCTTAAAATTACAATAAAAATACAAATACCAAGAATATAAAATGTTGTTAATCATTTTCATTGAGTGTATTTTTATAAGTGATTATTTTTTTCAGTTCTGAAATAAATAAGAGCTAAACATTTATTGAAAATTAATAAATGTGTCAGTGGGTTTATAGTCTTTTTGAAATAATGTCCTCAATTTCATTCGTTTTTATTAAACGAAGCTAAAAAATTCATTTTAGTATTTAGTAACAAGCAGAATACCAGAGAAAACACCCCCCCCCCCCACACACACACACACATATCCAAAAACACAGTTATCATTTTAATTATTTTATTTACAGGAAACTAACCTAAAAATGAATGGATATTTATGTACACTTCCTGTAATGGATCAGACCTACAGAGATGTGGATTAAAGGTGGTTTCTGGGTAATGTTGAGGTTTTAGAAGTTACCCCTTAAGAACTGGCTCATTAGTTGCTCTTTTACCAAGTGGATCTCTAAGTCTGTTACTTTATCTCATTATTTCCAAGTAGACTTTCCAAAACAACTCATTTATTGTTTTCACCTTTGTAATACGAGTAGTATTGATGTACCTTTTGATCTTTGACCTCATGATGTGTCTGCAACGGCTAATGACACATTTATCTCCCCTTCTGCCTCATTCCCCCAAAAATGTCGCTGGAAAAAAAAAAAAAACCCACCAGCTTCCTGATCTGATATTCATTCCTTTCTTATATAGCCCTGCTTTCCAAAGTTGACTAAGGCCCCATATTTAGGCATTACGGTAGTGTGATAAAGGAATTAGGCTGGTCATTAATCGTTTACACGTCAAATGCAGCAGAGCAGCTCGGGGAGGTGATTTAGCGAGGCAAAGCCATATAGCTCTTGTTAATCCACCTCTCACACGTTTTAATTGGAAGAGGCTTACTGGATAGGAAATTTCTGAATGGATTTAAGGCCATTTCTTCCTTAAAGCCATCATTTATTTCATATTGTTAATAGGAGCTTTAACACTTTATCCACACGGACATGTATTTTTCTCATCTTTTTGCTCAGCTATTGTCTTTGTGAACTTTAATTGCCACACTGTTTTTGCGATCATTTTCTCAAAGACCTCAATAATGATGTAATAATATTGACACTCACATGAATAAAAGTGGTCATCTTTTATTTATATATATTTTTTCTTTTATGTTTGAGTCCCTTTAGCCTCAGACATAAACAGAAAGCAGTGCTTAACCCTCCTAGTGGTCCTGAGCTGCTGCTGCAGCGCCAACGTAGTGCAGGATCGCTTGGTTTTTTTTTTGCCATCAAATCTATCAAAGGTCAGAGAATTAATCCTCTGAATAAAGCTTGTTTTTTTATGTGCAGCACTGCACACAAGCCACACAAAAGGAGCAAAACATCACACAGAAAAATGCTTGTGATGGGTGTTTAATTGTATATTAATATTTAGTGGAGTGGGAAGAATTGAACTGGCTTTTTAGGAAGCACATTAACAAAGAATGCAGGATGTTTCCTGTCTCTTTTCTTTATTCCCGCTTTGTACTTCCATCCTGATTTTCTTTTTTAACCAGCCTCTGATGTGAGAGGATTTGGCACTAAATTTCCTGCTGGGGGAGGGGAAAAAAGAAGGGAAAAAAAACAGGAAAGTGAATCAAAAAAAAAAAAAGAAAGTAAATGAAAAATAATGTCACATTACTGAAAATATGAGAGGCTAATTTGTGCCGACTTTTTGCTAATTTTGGTCTTGCCACAGAAAGAGGAGCCGTCACCTGCTCGGCGCCACAGCTCTGACAGTGCCAGTGATCCATGAAATAAGCTGCCGCTGGCTTTGTTCAGATAAGAATGAACAAATCTGCACAATGTACTGCTTTCGGAATCTCATTTTCATACTTGCATGCAGGCTAAAAGAAAAAAGCTGTTTGCAGGCTTGATTAATCAGACATTTGAGTTTTTTTTGTCTCTTTGATCTGTTCTGTCTCCAAGGTAACTTGGTTGACATTAATGTTGAGCCCCAGTGAAGACAATCAGGGAGCGAAGACTAAACTGATAAAAAAAAAATAGGGAAAATTAAAGACCTTTAATGCTGCAAAAATAGTAAAAGCGATGTTTTGAATTAAAGAGACGGGGAGGATGGGGCAAAATAAGTAGGTTTTAATTTTGCTTTTGGAATGTTGGGAAATGGCGTGTTTTCTAGATCTTTTGCATTTCAGATGCAGCTCCACTGGAGAGCTGGTTAATGTGGGTAATCCTTGTGTTTGGGGGGAAAAAGGAAAAGCCCTGTCTGTAAATCTCCAAATAAAAACCATTTAGCATCATGCAGTTTTGTTTGATTTGCTCCCAGAATTCGCTAATATGATTTGAATTCTTGGGTTTGTCAACTATTTAATAAACGTGCGGTTTATATAATCTCACGTTGGAGCTGCTCAGAATCATTTAACACTCCAACATGGACTGGGGACGAGAACACCCTGAAGTGGTTGTATCTACTTACAAATCTACTGCAAATGTTGGAGTAATCGTCCGTTATAACTCTCTTTATGAGGGGGGAACATGATTTGAGGAATTTTAAACCTATAAAATGGCAAAGAACTGGAGAACTGTCATAGCATGCATGCCTCAGGTTATTCAGACGCTTTCACAAATCTTCCAGTGACTGTATAGATGAATGCCTTGAGGGCCCAGCCAGAGCCCAGGACTTGCAGACAGCCGAGGCCCTTATCTTAAATCCAAGCAAAGTACCATTAATCTTTTTGAAAGACCTTTATGGCTTTTAATGTATCCCAAATAAGAACATTTTACACCCTTGGTCCCTGAAATATGGTGATAAAAAGCCTTTAGAGTTTAATTTTTCCTGCCTGCTCGCTCTGACCTGCTTAATCCCAGCATGCATTAGGAGATATTTTAGTTTCAGTCTTTCTAATAAAGTTTATCCCACTTAATTATAATTGAAACATTTATTTTTTTTCTAAGCAGGTCCTTTTTTTTTCCAAGTCACACAGTGGTGGCACTGCACCTCAAGATTCCCCCCCCCCCCAGTTGTGCTCTAAATATTACAGAAAATTACCTAAAGGTTTGGTGAAATTGTTCCAAGTTGTTTATCAAAGTTTGCCTTTGCTTGAATAATAAACCTAACTCAGGACTGATGGAAGCAGCAGGATTTTCCCCCCATTGTTTCCTAGGCTTGTGTGTGACTGGGGTTATTGGGATTATTCTGCTTCACAACATGCACGTCTTCTCTGGGATTTGAATGTTTGCCTCTTGCAGTCATGGTCATTCTCTTCACTTTAGATTTAGTCCAAACAGAAAAGTCTCCTTCACTTTGTAGCAAGTGCAAAACAAACGTCGCTGCAGCGTTTTGAGTCATGAGAAATTGTTTAGAAGGTTCGTCATTTCTCTTTATTCCATTTGCTCATTAAGGAAAATGAATGCAAGAATAATAATCATGGCATCATTTGATTTGGCACTCATAGTTCTTTGAATGATCGTAAGGATAAAAAATCTGCATATTTACTGTCTAACAGGAATCTACTACTGGTCTGTAGCTGCTGAGGTCTTTTGGATGTTGGGGTCTTCTTCACCAACCACATGCAGGATTTCTTCCAGGCTTGTGGTACCGTCTCCAGCTTTAGGCTGTTGCACAGTTAGTCTGGTCCTCACAGCATGTCAGGAGCCTGGAGCTGATGTCACCTAGACCTTGTGTTTTCTGCATCTTGATCATACAGAGCTTATTCCTGGTGTAGATGGTTGAGAGGGACCAAGTGGGACAAAGAGGTTGTGTATCAGGACATAGATAATGAGAACTGACTGTTGTGAGAGGTGTTGAGCTGATGGGGTTGGGGCAGTAGATGGGGTAAGAATGAAAAGGATGGCTGGGCTGGGGGAACGGTGGATGGACCTGATGAAGAAATGGATTCGATTATCAGCTGGTTTCTTATCTCCCACAGCCTGGAAGGAGTTTTTGTGGCCTGATTTGGTTCTCTAGCCTTACCAAAACCCCTCCATGTTGATTTGATGCAGGTGATTTTTCTGATTTTTGCCCCGGTTTTACTTTTTGTCTCATTCTGTGCAGTTTTCAGGTCCTCTTTGTGTCCTGACCTAAAAGTCCTCTTTTTTTTTTTTTTACCAATAAAGTTTTCATTTCATGGTTTGTTGTTGGGAAACACCATAATGTGCCGGTGGTACACTGCTTTCCACTAACAGGTCTATATAGGTTGAGGAGATTTTGATGAAGGTCCTTTGTTCTTGTGAAAGAATAGCACATAACTGAAAAAGGTTAGAGATGAGGGATGTAACGATGCTTCGAGAATCGATTTAAAATCGGTGCAACCTACATGAAGACATTTTGACAGACAGATTTGACAGACTAATTCCCGTTCTTTTTTCTACCTCTCCTCCATCTCTAAATAGATGGCTGTAAAAATCGCTCAAGCTGCTGATTGTCGCGACTTTGTGCAGCAGAAACAGGAAGAGGAAACTCTGAGGACGGCACAGAAGAGGAAGAAGCAGATAGCCTGGGGGTACGACGCCATCATATCTGCCATGTGATGGATGAATTCTAACCTAAACATTTGTAAACTTTTCAATGATTTCTCTGTTGTAGGTTTGAGATGAAGAAACGATGGGAAACCAAAAGCAACATGGGCTACATGTGACAGACATGGAGGGAAAATATTAATACATTTAATTAAAAAGACTTTTTATAAAGACTGATGTTGATTTTCTTGTTTTTGGATGTTAGGACGACTTAAACCAGCTGGGTTGGTGTCGGGGGGGCAAGCAGTCGACTGAGAATCAAACCAATCCAGAGAGTGCAAAAAAAATGGAGCATTCCAATTAATTCCTAAGGCGCCTGCTGGTGTCGGCATTGTTATTTTTCATTACATTTGAGCACTCTGGCCCTTTTTTCCCCTTCAAATTAAATCTGGTGTACATTACTAGATGATGCGTTTATTTATTGCTGTAAAGTGGGTTAATCATGAAGGCGCGCCTTTCTTCTTCGGAGGAAGAGAAAGGAAAGATTAGAGCTCTAATGCTATGTACAGGATAATGTGCCATAGGATTTGGGAGCAGAAAATGAAATTTGGCTGCTGTAAACTGTTTTGAGCGGTTGTAAACTGGAACTTTGAAAGAGACTTTGCTATTGGCTTTTACCCACGCTGGAAGACATGCTTTTGTTTCCATTACGAACAAGAGGAACGCATTGTTTTTCCGGCGTCTACACTTGCAGCTCATTGTGTTCCCGGCTCTCCTCAGCATCTGTAAACTTGTGGAAAATCCACAAATTCCGGTTGTTGTTGCGTTGATCTCTTTAGATCTGCAGCGTTCGCTTCCACGGCAACTCGGCGCTGCTGAAAGCCTCGTTCAGATTCCAGGAAGTCGTCGTTTCAAACAGTCCTTTGAAAAATGTTAAAAAAAAAAAAAAGAAGACAATTACTTTTATTCATAATGCCTGATTTATTTATTTTTTCTCCCCCAAAAACCTGGAAAGTGATTGCTTTGCTTCAAGGTAATGAGAATTAAAATGAGTTAAAGTTAGTTTGTCCTCTAGAGTTGCGTTTTTATAGGTCTGGTTTAATCAGCATGAGGACAAATTAACAACATCAGCAAAATAAAAAAGTTGGGTGGCAATTACGATCCAAAACACCTGAAATAAACCTCCTAGATGACCGGACACCCAGACTGACTCATAATCATTTAAAAAGACATTTTTCATCGCATTGTCCGTCTAAATTAGGGGTGTTCAAAGTGCGGCCTGCAGGCTATTTGAGGCCACTGAATTGATTTTGTGCCGTCCTCCAATAATTTTTTAAAGCTCCAACATGTCAGTGAACAGGATTCAGTGGCTGCATATCAATAGCATCTTTATTATTATCCTCTTTGAATATGGGACAGTGCCTTAAGCAGGAATGAATCTACTGGAAAATCCACCTTGTCCTCCTACAGAACCTCGTGAAGGTTTTTTATTTATTAGTTTGTTACTGAAGGCCAGTCTTAGCCCCTGACCTATCGGCTGTTTTGTTGCGAGTCCTTGGGCACAAGCTGAACCACTTCGAGGAAGTGTTTGTTGTGTTGAGGGAGATTTAAAAACCAACAACAACAATCCTATTAAGTGGCAGGAAAGCTGCTGATCTATGAAAAGGAACATGTGTTTGGTGGTAACGAGACATCTGCCCTATCACTCGCTGCCATCGTCACCATCCAGGAGAGGATTAAGCGAGGAGAGATCTCCGAGATGCTGCCGATAAAACCCAGAGATCCTAAAAGCACCTCGCTCCTCTAAAGGCGCCGCGTAGCTCAGAGGAAGTCTGGCTCTGTTTAGGAATGGTTACTGTTACTGAGGCTGCCGGCTTCCCGCCTCAATACAGGCGGCTGTTTTTGGCCAATATTCTGCATAATTTAAAATTTAACAATTAAAAAAAAAAAAGATTCATTAAAAAAATGAATAAAGGTTGTCATTTATCTTGGAAATGTAAAATATGCAGATCTCCAACTTTGACTGTAAATTTAGAATATTTCAGATACAGGGTGTCCAAAGTACTTTATCATACACACACCCTACAACGTCATGGGTTCTACCTGATCATGTTCTTATTCTTCTGTCAGTGTGGAGAGATCATACAGCTCCAGGACATTCCCAAGGCTTTCCCAGACCAGAGGAAATATAATTCCCTACAGTGATAAACTCCCCTCCCAGAGGGACTCGTCTGTAAAAACCTCACAGACCAGAATACTTCCCAGATTCCTGAACCACCTCACCAGAGTCATTTTGATAAGGAGGAGCAGCAGCTTTAAGCTTCTCACCTTTTAGCTGAAGCTGATTCCAGCTACTCGTATCATCATCTGGTGCTTTTGGTCAAGATGAGCATCGCTGGGCTGGAATATAGACAGGTCAGTAAATCAAGAGCTTTGTGCTTCTCTACCTCAACAGACCAAACAACACTCTCATTACTGCAGGTGAAGTTCTGATCCATCCCTCAGTCTGCAAACTTTCTAAATAAACATCTAGAAGGCAGAGAGGCATACAGTGTATTTATGTTTGTCTGACACATTTTAATGCAGTGATTCTCAACTGGTGGGTATCAACAAAAAGTGGGTCGTGGGCCTGTTTTCAGTGGGTTGTATATTTGCTGGGGTCAAAAACAAAAAAGTTAAGAAAATAAATGAATATCATCCATTCATATTCCAGAAGAAAAGTCATCTTTGTGTCATTGAATTGCAGTTTTTGTTACATTTATTGTGGGTTAAAACCGCTGCTGAGGAAAGTTTTTGTATTTTTTTTTCCAAAGTGTAATTTTGGTTCTTGATTGAGCAACGATTCTCGGTCACAGAAGCTGCATTGAGTTTTATTCTTAAAATGTTTTTCAGTATTTCAAGTATTTTGCATAAAAGTGTCACTAAAACAGATTCTGGTACCAAAGTGTTCTGATTCTTCTGTCAGCCTTGTGATTAATTCCTGAATGAGTGAATTAGTAGTTTGAACAGGTTTTAGTTATATTCTTAGAGCTACTGAGTCTTTTAGAATTTTCTTCTCAGTTTAAGTTTTATTTCATGTTTAAACTGTTGATTCTGTTAAAAAAAAAAGGCTGAAATGCAGCTAATCGAAAAACTGTTAACACAAAATAATGCAAGGTTTTTAGTTTCTCCTAGCAAAAGCGTATCCACCAATAAATAAAGTCACATCGAATACAAAGAAAAATCTTGTTAAACTCCACTGCTGTTTGTAAGGAGACCTAACTAGCAGTGTGTAATTGACATGCATTTGTCGTTTTAAATGTAAAAATCTATAAATAATTGAAATGATCAGTCACAACAAAACAACGAGCAGGTGAGCTAGCATTAGCATTCTTTCTTCATCTTAAATCGCAACAATAAAACATCTGCATAAGCTAATGAGAAGCTAATGATTAATAAACGTTTTTTTCTTTTAGAATGTACACAAGTAATCAGTATATTTAGCCAAAATGGTTGTTATGAATTCTAGCAAACAGATCCAACTCCCAACTTTCTCCTTAAATGTCAGAAATCGCCTTGGATAAAAGCGTCTGCTAAATACATAAACATAAATCACTGGGAAATCTATGAAATGGCTGATTTGGTTTGTCAACTGATCATTTTTAGTTTATACCCAAAGACTAGATTACCACCACCCAGATCTTAAGAATAGGAATCTCGCAAATTAACAGCAAGGAACTCTGTTCTGTCCCAAGTTACAAGCAAACAGCATAGGCTCTATAGACGGTTCTGTTATCAAAGTTTTTACATTTTATCACATTTTCTGTATGATAATGTGTTATTTCTTTAAGTGTGTTGCACACTAGGGCTGTTGTACTTTAAATAAAAGCTAAATCATTTAGCAGACACTTCCCTCTACACTCTGTACTGAGGAAGCAACAGCAACATGTACAAATTCCGCCACAGATTTAATAACCTGTTTCATTCTGGCACATCTGCAGCCCTCTCAGACGTTTAGCGGTTTTAATTAGTTTAATTGTCACTCTTAAATAAAGACCACCGGGTTGTTTAATGGGTCGTGTTTGTCAAGATGGACAGAAAAATGACAAAATACCCGTCATTTATTCAGCGCTACAGTCTTCGAGTCATTAGGGGTGTCACGATCGATAATTAGAGGAGGAACGGATTCATCTGAAAGCTAAATTGGACCTCTGCGGTGTGAGGAAATTAGTTTGACAGAGCTTGGATGAGTGTTATTTACACTGCAGCGTGGCATTGTGGGAACACCTCGCTATGGCGTTAACTGACACACTGCTGTTTGGGAACGGGTCTGATGAGGCATCTGGAGCAACACCTGGATCTTTTTAGTCCAGATGAAGCTTCCCGTCACATTACAAATACAATGCTTTTTTCCCCTGCACATTCTGGTTACAGTTTTCAGAGAATAATTACAGAACACTAAAGTCAACAGTTCTAATTTTTTTTAAATGGTTAAAAAAGCACTTCCTCACTAATTAATCCTACTGTTTAATGTGGGCTATATACATTTTCTTACTTTCAGAACTGCTTGGAAAGCATCAACGTTATCATTTAGCATAACTTCTAGGACAAAATAAATGAAACGAATCGTCAATTAATTTTCTTCTTTTGCGATTATGAAATGAAAACTTTCCCACATACAAATATGCTGAGCACGCACCCATTCCTCATTCATCTTCATTCTACAAAGCACATATTTCATTTTATCTGAATGAAATATTAACCAAGTTAATGAATATTTCAGTTTTCTTCATGGAGCCATTTAACGGCCCCCACAGAGGTAATGACATCCTAAGCAGGTCAAGTACCTGCAGAATAAAGAATGTGCAACGGGCACCTGTTCATCACAGATCATCGTTTCAAAGTGGAGTATAGACATATGTTTACTGTATAAATTAAACTGACCTGCTTTCAATTTCACACAGATCTGAAAATCTCTTTATGTCTTAAGAATGGACTCAGCATGATCTAGAGCAGCTGGAGGGGATTTACTCAAAGAGAATTAATTTAATGGTGTAATTAACTTTGATTTATCTCAGAGAGGAGCTCAGTAAGTCCAGCTTGTGTGGGAATTTATTGCTGAGTTACCAAATGAAGAACGCTCACTTACTGTACAGCAGGTAATTACAAACCCATAGTCGGAAGAGGAAACTGCTTCACTTGTTATTGATCCGTCAGTTACAGAGCAACAAGTTGTTCACCAACACTTAGATTCATTTGATTATATTTTCTATAAGAGGGTGGGGCTGTTATAGAAAAAAATGTACCTAATTATAGATATTTAACATTGAATTGTTTCTCCTCTTCAGCTGAAAACAGACCAGGAACCATCAAAATAAAAGCATCAAGTGACTGGATGTGTTTGTGTTGCCAAAGTTTTCCATACGTATAGATTATAGTTGTGTATGGATGAAAACCTTCAGAAAAATTAACATTGATGACCAATAGGCATTGTGTTGAAAGTCTTCTATATATAAGTATTTAATAACAGAACTTTTCTGTTTATGTTGAGCCTAAAATAACTGGAGTTCACATTTTAAAGGAGACTGCAGTTACCTATTCATGTCAGCAGGTGGCAGAGTTGCACTGTCTACAAGTGATTTAAACTTATTTGAGAGCACACCAACTCAGCTTTAGTAGAATAAATATATTACCATGAAAGATCAAATGTCTAGAAAATAAGTAGACATTAGTGTAAAACACATGCATACCGATTGGTTGATTGATTAGTCAGATTAAGAAAGCATGGACAGACAGCGCTGCTTTAAAAGTAGAGAAGAGCTGCTACAGGAAGTCAGTGCACATAGAAATGTGTGTTCTCAGGAGCGTGCATGCGCCATCATGTCGGAGGCTTGTCTGAACATTTGGGCAGGTCCGATGAGAGGAGAGCCAATTTGTCTCCAAACCCAAAGGAACTCCCAACCAAGTCCCTCCATTCCAGCTCCTTAAAACTTCGTGTCGACACAAACAAAAGCAACACTCTGTAAAAGACCCAAATCTCTGCCAGGCTTAATTTATTATTTGAATGACAACAGACCACTTAGCACTGCTTAAATTATTTCTGTGCCCTATCTGCTACTTGGCTGTCATTGTGTTGTAACAGCGGATGATTAACGCCATGAGGTGACGTGGAGCGTTCTTATCTGGAGCTCAGTCCTTAGAGTTCACTTTAGAGATGAACTGCATGGCCATGGCAGCTGTCAGTACTTAAAGTGTCTCTGCTGTTATCACATAGCATATGTCTGACTGGTTTTATTGGTTATTGTGGTAAAATGACTTACTGTTTTAAACGCTATTTAAATGCTACGGTTGAGCGTATCCAACAGATGCTTGGAAATGGTAATAAAAAAGCACTGAGGGATGTTTAAGGACCAAACCTACAGAAGTAAATTAAGTTTAAATTTTTATTTATGAGGTTTTTAAGACATCATGAGGACAGAGAGTTGATGTGCTGAGGGAAATATGGATTTAATGAGTCGTCCATGTCTGCTAGCTACCTTACAGCAGGTGTTTTTATTAGTTTTACTAATGAATCACTTGTTAAACTCTTTAGTTGTTGTAACTGGAGGTTATGAATGTGCATAATCTTCATAAAACAGCCAAAATACGACTATTTGGTTTTATCCCATCGTTGAACCTGTACAACAGAGTCAGCATTAGCAGCAGTGGAGTGGAACTTCAATGCAAATTCCTTTATTCTCTTCAGAATAAGAGCCCCAGTCAAATAAACTGAGTTTTTTTAAAGAACGTAAAGTCTTCTCTGATTGGTGCGGCCGTGGCTGGAGCTGAGAGTGAATGAGACCTGTAATTAAAAGAGCCTGAGTGGTCTGAAAGACTAAAAAAGCAGAATGGTGTTAATGCTGGGTGCGTCGTGTTTTCGTCCTACAGAACAGACCATTAATTTGGTCTCTTATGTTTAAAAGTTCATGCATTTGTCTGCATTTCCTGTTGCCAGTGTAAGGCATGCTGGTGTTGCGTTTCCAGGCGGTTTGGAGGAAAACAGTCCTCCACAAAAAGAAACAAGTGTTTATGTAAAAGGAGGCTGTGTGTTTACTTGATAGAAGAAAGCAATGGCCCTGAACACAGTGCTGAGCTTAGTGTGGCTCAGCCAAAGGGGACCTCTCACCATCAACTTCAGTCTTATTAAACTGATTACCAACTCCAGCTAATTAATCAGAGACAGTGCCCTTTTTTTTGTTATGCAGGGAGGGAGCTCAGAGTTCCTCACTCACCCCCTCCCCCTCCCATCTGCTCGCCTCTGTTCCCCTTTTCTCCCTTTTCTTTTTCCTGCTCTGATTGAAGTAGGGGAATGGTAATTTTCATGCATCATCTGGGCCGACAAGATGGGAGGACAAGTAGTAATTACATTAAACAAACAAAACCAAGATTGCTTGAGAAGCTACCTCTTTATTTAAGCTGGTGGAATCAGAAAGCAGGTTGAGAGCAAAATGGTTTCAAAACACATCTTATGATCCATTTTGCTTTCGACGTGTTTTTCATCTTAGAGGTAGAGCGAAAATAGTCAGAGCCAGGACCTTATTTCCATTGAGTCATAGTTTGGGTTAGGTGGTTTTTAAAGTAAAAAACTAAAGAATTCCAATGAGGATAGCATACAATCACTAGATCTACTGTTTGTTACATAAGATGAATGTAGTTCCTGTCCCAAACTAAAGTTTGCAAACGTTTTTTACTGACATGGATTTAGAAAGTTAGTCATGTGACAAACAAAATGCTGGGTTCATCATGTTTAGATCTAAAATAATCAATACATGTTACAAAAAATAAACAAAAATAAGTCCCTCATAAACACCATTTCCCCCATAAGGACCTTTGGTTTATCGATGCCAACGAATTTCTTTTATAGATGTTTAATTTACAGAATGCATCCATTGATGTCATCATGAGGTCGACCAGCTCTCAGCTTACTGTTTTGTTGTGATCTAGACAAAAAATATGTAGCTTTTTCTACCATCACATGTTTAAACGTTTCAGGAAATCTAATTCATGAGAATTTAATCAGACATCAGGTTGTAAACAGACAGGTTCACATGAACAGTAGAAGTTTTATTTCTCCAGGTGAGGTGTTTTTGCAGTTCAGGGTGTTTGACCAACAGCTGATAGAAACAACAGTCTTCTGGACACAACTGTGGACAGGAAGAATCTTCTGTGTTGCAGCAGATCTGAAGAAACTTCTGACTGAAGACACTGTTGTTGAATTAAGAGAACAGTTCAATATCTGGGCTGCAGCGATGATCTGTCACAGTCCTGGATTACACCACCTGTTGTTGACTGATAATCCACCTCCTTTGCTTTTTTAGCTCCTCTTCAAATCTTTGACTGCTTGTATTGTATTACTGGACAGAGAGACGTTTGAATCGAGGACATGATCCTGCAGCCTGAACTTCTATCTGGGTCCTCATCAGCGCTTCAAGCTTGTCCATCTTATTCCTCTTCCTCTCTCTCTGCTTTGCTCCTGCTCTACATCCATGTCTCCACCGCTTTATCTCATCTCAGATTTTGGATATTATTTAAGCTTTTGAGATGTCAATTAGCTGCTTGTAAACAGGTTTCTACTCTTGCTGCTATGGTTACACATCACAAGTAGCCAAAGTGTAGAAAAGTAACTGCAAGAATCCTCCAAACCGAAACGAAGAAAATCAATTACAAAAACACCTTCAATGTGACCCCCCCAAAAATCACTATTATTACTATTATTAATTATCTACTATTTACTATTAACTTAATATATTATTATACTAATAGTACTATTATTATTATTATTATTAAAACTATTTTTTGGCATTTGATGTGCTGATGTTTCACTTTTAACACAAACCAAACCAAATGGGCCGATAGACATTTATCTTCTTCCAGTGAGTGTGAATACAACCATGTTTTTGTTAATTATTTTAGTACATTTGCTGCACTTTCCTCCAGTTTTTTGTTTCAGTTCAGCTCCAGCTGTTTTATTGCCTTTTAGATGAAGAAATCTGATGTTATCCAACAGTTTTGTCTGCTAAGTGTAGTAAAATGGTTTGCAAAGGAGCAACTAGAACCCAGAAGTTAAAACCCAAGGTATCCAAGCGCCCCCTGGTGGCTGGTTTCATTATTAATGCTAAGTCCTGCCCCCTGATTTGTGAATGAACGAGACATTTTTCTGATTAATGAATAAAAATCCACCTTATAAAACCTTTTTCAGGTCTTTATTTAGTTCCTGCATTGCTGCTGTTTAAATATTAATCAGGACGTTGGGACTTTTAACTCCACATCCTGACTCTGATCCCCCAAACCCAACATGGCAGGATTTTAAAAAAGTTATTTCAACAACATAAGACCAAGTTACCTGGTCTAGTTATTATATATTGATGGTTCTGTAGCACATGCAGCACAAATAACTATGTAATCCATTGTTGTTGTTATGTCTGACAAATTTGGGGTAGAATGGGTAAGGGGAGGGGCTATGACATCATTGTTTTTTGGGGTTTTTTGCCTGTCCACACAAAAAAATATATGTTTTTGGGCTCCTAAATTGCCATTTTTCATTTAGATGCCAAAAAAAAAAAAAAAAGTTTCTTTAAATAATTTATTCTTTACAAAAACACTATTCCTGAAGCTAAAGACAGAGAGTGTGACCTCTGTTAAAGATGCATGTTAATGTATAAAAGGAAATATTAAAAAACACAATAGTCTTTCTGCCAGAAGAGTAAACATTTCATTTGAGAGCCTGCAGGGTCAAACGGGTGCATTTTGGCTTAGGGTTTTTAGCTGCTTGTAAATAGCGTAACTGAAACAAAACTTTAATTAGACATTCATTAAGTCACTCCATGCATGTAGTCACAGCCAAGGTGTTTAGGCCCTGCTTTGCATTAAGCCTTTTTCCCTGAGTGCTATTCTTTTCCAGCTAACCCTCAGTACAAGTCCCCTCCAATTACTCCTCACTTCCTCCAACAATTCAATGCTGTTAACTAAATGAATTTTTTTCCTTTGCAGACGTTTTACAGGTGCACGTGGCTTTCCTTCTCATGGACATCTGGTGTTGCTGCATATTTTGCCACATCAGTTTTATTAATTATCTGTTCCTCTTTTGTCTTTTGGAGCTGCAGGGCTTTATTGCATTGCATTTAATAGCATTGCATTTAGTAGGAGTGTGTTTTTAGAAATTCTCTTGCACTAAACTACACTCAGAAGTAGAATATTTAATCCAGATTGTTGCATTGTGACTATCCAGTTCGTCTCCCTCACACGTCCTGCTGTTCTGGCTGATGGCTCCAGCTTTTTGTTTTAGTCCGACGTGCTCGGCCTCTTCTTCTACACAACACTGTTCCCTCATTTTTCCTCTTCTCCAATCTCACCAAATGCCAAGTGTAACTGGTGCCCTATTGCTCCTAATTAATGTGTGATTAAAGTGTGAAATACAGGATTCTACCAGCGATTTGTTTTTTTCTTTTCTTTTCAAGGAGTAAGAAATTAATCCCCTTTGGATCTCGCTGAATCATTTAAGGATTCTCCTTGTTCTGTTTATCAAATAAACCAAGTAATTAGAGACTTTAGATAAGTAGTCTAAATTGATGCCCGCCCAGTGTCTTCCCCTGCTCGTTTTCTCGCTGACAGAAACAGCTGTGTTGCTCTGGTAATGTGTGGCATTAGACTTGTCCAATAACAATGCCCTTTGTGTTTAGTAAGTCGGGTAATTACGCTGGGGAGCCTCCTTGACCTTGGTAAGCACGTCTATCTTCCTTGTGTATCAGTGTGTTATTTCTTAACCTACAAAGATACATCACAGGGGAGCTGCCAACATCCTAATGGATGTAATTCATGTACAAAGTACTGATTACTGGGAACGCACAGTTTACTGCAGTTATTCTTCGAGTATTAAAAAGTCTGCTATACTGCAGCCTCTTCTGTATTTGGTAAAAATCTATTTTAATTTTTGCAGCTTGATTTTAAAAGATCTTCAAATGCAGGAACTATGATTTGTCTTTCCACTCGAAGTGACGTGGCTCTGCTGCTCTTCCCCTCCTGGAAGGAGCCAGGATGAACATTTCTGCTGTTGCATCAGTGTTTCCAGCTCTGCACCTGCAGCAAGTGTCCAGTCTGAGACCTCAAACAGACACTTTGAACCTAAGCAGGAGCAGGCTTTTTTAATGACTTCATCCTGTCCAGATGAAAGGGAAAACGTCACACACACACACACACAGATGAAGCACGTGTGTTACATTTTGGTGCCGTTTGGGTTTTATTCTGAGTTCTCGCCGTGTGAGTCTGCAGGTCCCTGAAGGGGTCAGGAATCTAAATGAAAAGGACTCACACCTGTTTCAGACTTCTTTTTTATTATTAATATCATGCTCAACTAAACAGTATTATACCAAAAACAACAGCATGTTGTTAACACAATGTTCTCTCATATTGTTTTATTATTGTATTTTATTGTGTGTATGTATTTTAAAAAACTGGTATTTAGGGCATCGGTGAGTTTTTTATAAGTCAGACGGCTAAAATACTTTTAGTAACATAATTGTAATTTTCTTACACATGGTAAGATGTAAGAGGAACACTTACATGCTAGACGGGATCCAAACGTCTCAGAATCCTCCTCGTAGGATGAGTTTGAGACAATCAGGGCTGTTGCTAGCCATTTGGGTGCCCTAAGCGCAAATGCTTTGTGGTGGAGTCAGTTGGTCTCACACATTCAGAATGGTGTCATATTCTGCCCCCTTGTGTCCAGTTCGTGCCTGTGTTCCTCCTCCTGTGTCCTGCACTAATCCCCTCCAGGTGTGTCTCGTCTCCTTGATTAGCTCCGTCTCTATATATGCTGTTTAGTTCAGTCACTCCCTGTCAGTTCCTTGTGTTGTGTCCCCAGCCTCATGTGTCTCCTGCGTCAGCCAGCATAAAGCTGTTTAATGTTTAACCTCACCTGTTCCTGCCTCCGTCCTCCTGTGTTTGGGTCCTGCACTACACCGGTCATGACATGGTGTGTGTCAGTGAGTCCTGTTGTCTGCTTTGATTTCATTAGGGATTCTGGAGGTTTGTCTCCACCTCTGCAGAGAAGGCTCAGCTTCAGCTCTGTGCAGCGATGCTACCTCCACGCATCTGGCATGGAGGGTTGAGCCAAAAACTGGAGTGAAATGCGCAGAGCAGGAAGCACGGAGCGCAACATTCCAGCTTCGCCACGTCTCCGAGCATAACGCGTTCATCAGGAAGGCCTGGCCTCACTGCTGCAGCAGTGTGTTCACGTTCCTGTGACTGGATGCACTGAGGAATCGTCACTGTAGCCAAGTTAACATTTTAACTCGGGCGCAGCGCGCAGGACGGCAAGTTTGGTGGTGTACTGCGCCTCGTTCAGCTTTGTGCAGCTGCCACTGAGAAACACGCTTTGGAGGCGGCGCGCAGTTTGCACTGCCTCAACACTTATTAATATTCATGAATCCATTTAAAACACAGATCGACTGGTTGGCGGCCCCTCTTTACACTTATTTTAAACATTTTGTTATTATGATTACTATAAATTGAACCTGAATTTTTTGGTTTACTGTTCCTAATAAAAACACGTGAAGGGGGTGAGGATTTCTCACCTGTTTTACTAAAATGTGGACATTTCTTAGAGTTTTTTTGTGAAATGTGTCCACGTTTCAGAACATAAAATCACCAAGTTTTTGATTATTATAGAAGTTTTTAGAATATTAAATAATTTTCTTCTTGCGCTGACATGTTTTGACTGTTAACTGTATTCTTCTCAGAAGTGTCACCAGGTGCTGGTTTGATGTGTTGTTTTATCAGCTGTTTTTCCCTCTGGGGGGCGGGACCAACCCACCTGTGGGATCTTCCAGGTTGGCCACGCCCACCGCTGTTAGACGGTCTCCGGAGGGAATCCCAGGTGTGTGGGAGCCTGCTGGGCCTGTTTCCAAACCCAGTGGCCTCTTTGACCATATGACTAGTTTTTGTAGTGGTCTGACTTGAGATTTTTCTTTCGTTGTTTCTTGAGTTGCTGCTATGTCTTCATGAATTATGTTACGTTTTTTGTCTGGATCTGTAGGTTTAACTGTATTTATTTGATGTTTTCTCATGGTTTTCTTGCCTTTTTTTTTATTTACAGGGCATGAAAACAAACCAAAATTGTGACAGAATCACAAACAGGATCAGGGTGCTTTGCTGCTTATCTATTGTTGTGCATTTCTTTCACGATGTTTTCTTGTTCTTCTGTCATTTTCTCATCTTCTTTTCTCCTTTCTCTCCCCACTGAGTTCTTATGTCCTCCATTTTCTGGGCTCACAGGCTGCCTGTGTTCATCCTTCTTAAATGCACTGACCCTTCCACTAATTAGATCAGGAATTATGGTATGGATTAGGTGATGAAGGGCCATGCCAGTTCATCTAACCATGGAAGCTATTTCAAGTCATCATTTCAACGTTCTGTGCTTAATACCTCCCCACCCTCCCTCTCTTTGCTTTACATTATAACACAGCAGCAGGAGGAAAGACAAACACTGTTAATCTCTTGTTAACTGGCAGTCTATTACAAAGGGGTAAAGCAGGATTTTTCTTCAGTGTGGTACACACTCCAAATTCAGCTTTGTCCATTACCCCGTAAACACAGCTGATAACCAGCATCATTAATTAAACTGCAGGAATGAGTGGGGTTGTAGAAAATGAAATTAATAAAACAAAGTCAACAATAAAACACAAATAAAATGCACATTTCCAAATTGTTTTGTCATAAACTCCAAAATGTAGTAGATAAAAGGCTCTCGTTTCCACCGTGCATAGGTTTAGTCATCCTCTCCCTGGCAAACAAATTAAAGGAGTGCTCCTTTAATTTGTTTGCCACATTCTCACATTTTCTCTGGGAAAGAAAAAGGATCAAGTAGGCATTTAATTACTTTAAGAAATAAATCACTTCCCCTGTAGCTGCTGCCAGGTTTACTGCACATAAGCAACAAAGAGCGTGGAACATTTCACCCGCCGTCGGGACTGCAGGTTACAGCTGGGTGGAAGACAAACATGGTGGAAACAGCTGGAGCATTTATTAGTGAAGGAATCACTTCATAACTGAACCTGTATGACAATAGGCTAAAAGATCTCAAAAAGCAACACATCATATCCTGTCCTAAAGAAATTCAAGAACAAAAGAACCCAGAAAAACATTAGAAATCTGCACTTTTACTAAAGTTATTTTGGTCTGAAACTGACATTTGTTTGCTGATCTGAAACATTTAAAGGCACACCATGTAACTTTTCCATATTAATACGTTTTCTCAGCACTGTATATAACGTATCACTAATTTATCTTCACAACGCTGTCTTATCTGACTATTCTCTGATAAACTTTGAGTTTACTGGCTTCACAGTCTCCAAAAGAACTTCTCATTACAGTAGATGTTTATCACATGATGCTAAAACCAAATTTCAACATTTTTTCTTCAAACCCCACAAGGCAAGACAACAAAGGGTAGCAAACTAAATTTTACTTCTGCACAAAACGCTTATCTTGTTCATAATGTTACAACTTGAATGCCTACATCGTTGCGCCTCTGAAAATGTAGATAATCAGTCAGAGGAGACCAGCTAAATTATGGGATAAATTGGAATAAGTTTCCATATTAACGGAGGAGGACACTCACTTATATTTCTACTAAGACTTGATTTATATAACAGTTTGATTTAATTTGCTGCAGATCGTTGGATCTGGATTTGATGCGCTGCGTTGATGCACCCTGAGAGGACTTTTGTTGGTAATCGACACTTTATAAATAAACTGAGCTGAATTAAATATAGCAGGATACAAGTCATGACTGTGTTTAGTCCTGACATCACATTAAACTCTCAGAGGACTCACTCACTCACTGGAGAGGCAGCAGCCTGTACTTTGGTTGTCAGGGAGAATCAAGTACTGACATGCCTACTGACAACTGACAACAGGCACACAGGAACTCACTACTAAAATGTTTTATTACCCCTGTAGACCTAGAAGGGGGGGATTTAATCCCGAATGCACTGTAATAAATATTCAACTAAAATAAGTGTGCTCTGTCAATGAGATAATCCAGTTAGAACTCCAAGCGATTGCATAAATAAAGGTGGAACAAATAATATATGTAAAATCAATTTCTTATATAAATAACATTTTGAACACCACCAACCCACCAAAGAGGACTGGTAATCAAAATCTGACACTAATCTTCAAAACTCCCAAAAGGTGCCACAAAGTCCCGCGTGCCTAATTGCACAATGGTTGGACAAACATCTGCCAAAAGCCACGGTTGAAATCCATATGGTGGGGAGATAAGTGACGCGTGCAGGCCTGGGCTTGACATGAGCATGGATGCACAAACAGATGGTGTGGGAGGGTAAAGGTGGCTGGAGGTTTGAAGTCAACCCTCTTGTACCATTTCATAGGGCGTCTTAAAGTTTATTAGACAAATAAGACATTTGTGCATCACTTCCTGTAAATGTTAGGGTAAATGTTCAATTTACACTAATGATTTTAGACTGATGTGGACCATTTCCTTCTGGGAAGACAGTGGTTAGTTTGTTTGATTACATCATCTCAGGGCTCTGTAGACAACAGGTCCAGTTCAAATCTATTACAGGTAATTCAGCAATCTGATTCAGACTAAAAACTTCATTATATGCAGGCAAATGTTATGCAATTATAATACAATACACACAGATTCAGTCATTATATGTTATATTGTTGTATTTATTATATTGTATATTCCAAATTGTAGCAGTGCATGCAGCATATACATGCTGTTAAATTAACTTTATTTATTTGTATAATAATTTGACCCAGTGGAAGCACAAACAGTATAAAGAAAAGATCTGGACCAAGCACTGAACCCTGAGGAACTCCATTGGTATGAAAATTCTTTATTTACATGAACAAACTGGAATCAGTGAGATAAAAATGACTTCAACCAGTTGAATGTTTTTCCTTAATACCTTAATAATCCCTTAATTAACATAATGTTATGTTTCATCCTCTGATAAAGGCAAAAATTAAATGATACTTGATTGTACCATAGGGAAATGTTTCTTAGGTCACAAGCTGCTGCATTATACAGAACATCCATAACAACAGCAAGCAAATGTTAGCAAGACAAATCAGAGTGTGCTGGTGTGAGTTCACAGTATCTCCTAGTGGGTTCAACTTCTGTGGTCCCTTGTACACATTTTGCATTTTCAATTTTTGAGTCATTTCAATGACAACAAACCATGAAGACAAATCAAAATACTTAATTACTTGTTGTTTAGCTGACATCTCAAAAGCTCAAAAATTATCCCCCAAAATCTAAGATGAGTTAAAGAGGAGAGGTTGGAACAAAGCAGAGACAGGAAAAGAAAGTTTAAACCATCACATCCAAAAGGGAAATGTTAGTTCTCTCACAAATAAGATGGATGAGCTTGAAGCTCTGATGAGGACCCAGACAGGAATGCAGCATCCTGTGTTTCACTGAGACGTGGCTGCAGGATCAGATCTCGAAGAGGAGCCGAAAAAGCAAAGGAGGTGGATTATCAGTGCAACAGATGGTGAAATCCAGGACAATCTACTGTGAAATTTCATCTCTGCAACACAGATATTGAACAGTTCAGATCTGCTGCAACACAAACCGCTACAGAACATCCTTCCTGTCCACAGAGAGAACAGCCTACGATGATCTATGAGTTACTCAAACATCAAATTACCTGGGTTTTATAAAGTAGCTACTTTTGATTTGATTTAGAATGTCGTAGTAAACTCCTCCTCTGTGTAAAGACATGATTGTCACCATATAAAATGTATTTACTTTTTATTTTTGTCAATAATCTGACACAAGAGTGATCATGGTCATTTTAGCAGCTTTTCTGAAAAACTCCCACCCCCCCTCTCCCCTCTCAGGTCCCTCCCATTTAGGAGAAAGTCATTTCATTAGAACAGCAGGTGGTTTCTTGGGGAAAATCTCAAGAGGCTTTTAACCGTAAAAGTAACTGGGATCACACAGGGAAAAAAAAAACCACACAGACTGACAGGAATAACCTCCTTGTATTGCATGAGAGAAAAAGACTACACTGACATCATTTGCATGTTTTGTTTCCCCCCCGTTTTTTTTTCCATTTTCATTCAAAATGAGCTCTTCCTGTCAACAAATTGGCACAAGTGCTCCCCTCCCACCAGCCATGGGAATTTCCATTAAAGGCGTTTGAGGCAGAATCGGCACACAAATAAATGATGAGCTCTTGGGAAATCATGCCAACAAGCAGATACATGTTAAAACTCAGGAGAGGCTTCTCATTGGAGCTGTAGGGGGGCTTCCCAAAAATCCAGATGTGGTGGCGGCGCAGACAGGACTCAGGCCTCCTCACAAGTAATGAAGCAATTAGGCAGACAATTATGAACACCTGTGACGCTGATTGGCACCATGCGGCTGCGTCTCCTTCCACGAAGCTAACCTGAATGTTAATGTTAACGTTAACCTTTAACAGGGGCTGTAATGATGACGAGGGCCAAAACACACCGCGCCGATGCGTACACACACTCAGATGTGCACAATCACAGGAGGTTCGCATTAGGAAGCAGGGCTAAACCCACACAGCCACTTGCGTCATGTATTATTGAAAGAGGCTCTTGTATAAACACAACTCCAATAAATTGGGGTCTCAATTTTTCAGATTCATTAAGGTTAATGCAGTTTTAATTAGTGCTTGATTTGAAGCCTATTAGAGGCAATTTCTAAGTCCTTTTCAGGGACCTGCGAAATGACGTTGTGTGGGATTAATATGATAAAAGGCATAAGTTGGAACTGTAGTCCCTGCTGGGTTTCTGCACAGACTCAGGGATTCCTCTCTTCTCTGTAACAGCTTGTGTATTTACACAACTGCTTTCAAGCACATTAAAACAGTCTAATGAATGGAGAGCTGTGGCTTCAGGGATTGCTTCATCCACTGGTTGGACAAATAAGAAAAAGAGATGAGGCTGTGGCCTGATTAAACCAAGGCACAGGAACTAGGTTGAAGCGACCGAAGCCTCTGTGATGAGATATCAGATTATAAGTCTGTCTTGTGTTTTTAGTGTTAGAACCGGGTCACTTAGACCAATGTTACACTCCACATGGTTATGGTCATTTATATTAACATAACTTTGAGGAACAGTTTATGAGTGCTGTGACACAAAATACATGTTTTATTATTTTACCTTGATATAAATTATATACATAAATATATATTAGTATTTAAATAAAATGTGTATTTTATCTTGAAATAAATAGTATACCTTGACATGTATGTATATATACATAATATACATATATGTATATTTTGTGTATATATATACATATTTTTTGTATATATATATTTTGTATATACATATATGTATATATGCATATATATATATTTTGTGTATATATATTGTATATATACATAATACACAATATTATGTATATATACACACACAAACATGTATTTATATATATTGTATATATACAATATATATATATATACATAGTATATGTTTGTGTGTGTATATACATAAAATTGTGTATTATGTATATATTGTATATATACATAATAATATATAATATTATATGTATATATTGTATATATACATAATACACAATATTATGTGTATATATACACACACACAAACATATACTATATATATTTATTTATTTATGGAGGACATTACTCAGACATACTTTTATAACTTTATGCATATATAGTAGTATATAATATAAGTAAGTATATACATATATATGTATATGCATGGCATTTTTATATGTACATATACTTTATGTATACAAGCATCTATATTTAACATATTTATACATATATATTTTATCTGATCATATACATTTTTGTTTGGTTTGTGCTGTGATACATTTTTGTAATTTATACTATACATATTCACATTGAAACTGATACATTTATATACATAATACATACATGCATGGATATCGGGCATTTTGTATATAAAAACCTATAGTTAGCATCTATACAAGTATTTATGTTAAACATATTTGGACATATATATTTTTTGTTGTATACTGTGATATACTTTTATGATTAATACCGGTACTATATACAAATATGTGTACATATGAACACTCTTAGTATGCCTTTAATTACTAAAATAGATGGTTAACCAAAGTGCTCCAATAGAAACATTTTTTTGCACAAGATTTTGTAAAAAGGTTGTTTTTACCATATAAACTTTGTCACACCCTTAATGTGGTAAATATGAAGGAGTTTTATGTTGTTTGTTCAACATTTAAAACAGTCAGGGCTTAACGTATGTCAGAGGATCCAAGGCCATTCAGAGTCAGTAAGAATCTGCATTCTAATGCTGAGACTGTGAAGCTGTAATTTACAAGGCGTCCTTAAACAGAGCATTATCCTTTCAACAGGAACACATCTAATCAGACGAACCACACAGGTGTTTTCAAAGCATCGCTTTTTACTTCATAAACTCAAAAACACATCAAAACCAGAGCAAAGCGTTAACAGCCCCACAGCTCTATGAGTTAAAGGCTTCTGAGACGCTGGAGTTCACTGGAGGTGGTTGAAATTACAGGAAGAGAGAGCAGAGCTGAAATGCTGACAGCAGGAGTCACAATACATTAGCAGATCCTCCAACTGGCTCCTCTTTCCCCCAGAACACAGATGAATTGTTAACACATTCTTTGACAATGCCACTGCCACTAGTTTTTTTTATTTTTGAAACATTTTTTCAGGAAGATTGTGCTCCGGCGAAGTTCCGAGGCAGGTGGAACTCCTTGGTTGGGCTCACAGGTTGTGGTGGGGAGCTCTCAGCTTTGCATGTTTGTAAATTGCCACCAGAAGTGAATAAAACGGTTCCATGTGTTAACGTCAGTTCTGCAGGCCTACTTCAGAGACCGGAGATCAATTTTGGTGCATTTATTCTCAGAGAGGCACACAATGGGAGTTCGCTGAAGACCAGTTTTCAATTGGTTAGCGGGGCTGTGAGAAGAGGGCATTCTTACTCCCTCATATCTCTGTAACTCTGCTTAATTCTCCCTTTTCCCCACTTAAATCAACTCATTTTTCACCTACATGTCTATTTTGAAGCTTGTTACTCAAGCACACAACCAGATTTAATCCAAGTATGTCTGTTTTCTTTTAATTTTACACTTATATGCATCCAAAGCTGAGTTTCTATCAAAGCAGAATGTAAGAGCAGCTAATTGACACTGTCCTCTGCCTCTTTAACCCTCTCTGTAAACCCGCTGCAGCCACTAGATGGAGTATGATAACCACAGAGAGCCTCTCCCAGTGGGACTCCAGTGGATGCTGCAGCTCCCAGCAGAGGCAAGGACCGGAAATTGTCTGCCAAGTTTATCAGAGATTCCTATCAGCCTCTCATTTGTTTCCACTGTTTCTTTACGATCCTGATTTTTACTTCTGTGTGTTCCTGGGGAAAGTTATTAGACATGAACAGTTATTAAAGTTAAGGTGTGACAATCACAAATGTTGTTTTTAATACTATAAACACACTAGGTTGTAATCAGAACTTTATAAGAGTACTATAATAAAAGTTTTTTTTGAAAACAGTTAGATTTATTTTGTTTTTTAGACAATTTTCTTCTTTTTCTTTTCTTTAAATTCAGACAGCTCCACAGATGAGCAGCAAAACATCTGCAAAAACACAAGTAATGTCGACTAGTTGTATTTAAAGAAGAAATAAAAACAGGCTGATAATCTAAACCTACATGTATTTATAATCAGAAGCACAAGATCAGTTTAGTTTAAAAATTCCAGTAAAAGAACAAAAAACACTATTAAAAAATATGAACTGTGATAAAATAATCAAAACAGAAATTAACCATAAAGTTGATTTTATATTTTAAATATATTCTTATGGAAAATCTTCAAATCTAAAATAAAGTTACTGGAATTATGGGTAATACTTGCCTGAACAAAGCTATAAAACTACAAGTCCTGATAGTTTAGGGAAATGTTTTTAACATTTTAAAAGTAAAAATACATTTTTAAAAAGTTTCTTTTCTTCTTTTTAAAAAAAAAAAATGTTTTCATAATTTTGTTTTTTCTTTTTGCACTCTTTCCACCATTCAACACATTTTACATCCAGCAGGTAAAGATTCTCTAGTTGAACAGAATAACTGGTAACCTCGTCAACATTTATAAGAAATCCTGGCTGCATTTTCCTCCAGAAATTAAAATGTTCCAATGCTTTTATGAGATAAAAAAAATAACCAGGATTATTTTTGTTTCTTTGACATTTGATCTATTTATTATTACTCCCTTTATTATCTAAAGCTAATAAAACTAATAAACTAATGTTTTAGTCAAAAGTTGAACATTACCCTGTTATTAATAATGTTATCATTACTTTGTATTGCCCTGAATGAATACGAAATGCAATAAACTTTAGTTCTACAACTTTTCTCTTGTTGTGGACTTTAAAGGGTTAACGTTCTGAGGAGATTTATCACTAAAATGATTTTAAAAATAAAAACATGATTGTATTTTTTTACTCCATTAATAATTTAGAACCCAGCTTCTCTTGCAGTTGAGTAAATTCCCCAGCTGATACGTTTTGGAATTCCTCTGGTTTATTGAGATGTTACCGGGGAAAAGCCTACAGTAATGATAAGTGTGCGGCATTAATATTCCAATATTCTGGGCAAAGGAAATGTATTCCTCTTTATCAGCATTAATGCTTTAAATGGTTCACAGAGAGTTCATTCACATCAATAGCCAAAACAGATTTATTTTACTTGGGGCACCAATGTCAAGAGTAGTTACAGGAATTACTCTGGATGCAATCCCATTATAGGATGTCAAATATTTTGATGCCATTGGTAAATGGCAGCACGGAGCCGAGGACAACAACTGGATGGCAATTCTGCAATTCCTGGATCAGAATAAAAGATATACAGCATGTCTGCTCACCTTTGCAATCTCAGGGCTCACCCCAGCCGGCAATGTAATACTGAACAATGAATTTTAAATAAAGTCAAACATTTGCTTCATGCTCTTCTACACTTTAAACAAGCCATTTCAGATGGAGACGTGTGGATTTATTGTAAGTAAGAGATATAAGAGATAACTTAATCCCCAATTGGATTGTAAATCCCACCTCCACTTCACATGGCTCCACCCCGTCACACCGCTTCCTTGACCTTTTGTCTCATCTCTCGGCGGGTAATGAATGCTTTTGGACAATTTCAGGCAGCAAAAAAAAAAAAAAGATCCAGCACATAGTGCAGAGCGTTGGAATGTCATATCAGAAAATCACCCAATCAGCATGCTAGTGTTGAGAACAAACAGAGCCAGGCCCAACAATGCTGGACTGGGTCGTCTGGATGTCAATATAATAGACTGGCTTATGATGTGTAAATAACACAGCACTTAATGGTCCGCTCCTACTCCGCCGCAGCCTCCTGAATCCCATCGAGGGCAGAGCCTCTTATTCCCCACCGCCACCACCCACTCTACCCCTTTCATCCACACGGTCTCACTAAACTGTGGGAGTTTTACAAGATCATAATCTGCTCATTTAGTTCGCTTCGAGAAAAGTGTGGATTTGAAGTTTTTTAAATGTGTTTTGTTGCGTCAAAGTGTAAAAAACCTCTATTGGTAAAAATCTACTTTTTTTATCCTGTCAGTTTTTCACAATAAAAGGATAAAAAAAATTACATTTTGAATGATAAGAAAATAAGGAAAATGTGTTTAATATTCTTTGAGCATTTTAAATCAATTATAACAAAGAGTAATTATTTTATAAAACATATATTAGACTATTTTAAAACTTATGTTTGCACCAAATAAAAACAAACAAACATATATTTCTTATTTATTTGGGGTGATAAGAGCTGTAATGTAAGGAAATAATAATAATATTGAGGTAATGAAAATGTAAGGTAATAATGTTAAACTTTTTATATAAATTTCCACCTATCCTACTGTGTTTTAGTTTATTAACAGTTTGTTTTAATGATCCATAAGATTTAGGGGCTAAAATGTGCAAAAGGTTGACCATAACATCAACTTCCCATTTTATTTTTTAAGTTTATAAAAACATGTGTTAATAACAGTAAAGCCACTTTAACTATTATCATTTTTGTAGTTGCTGTTCAACTGGAACAGAATAAAGAAAATCTCAGCCCCCCTGAACATAAACATGAAAATCTGGCATTAACTAAACATCATAATTAATTCTGCTAGTTGAATTAATTCCGCTAGTGACAGCAGACGCATAAAAATATTTACAAAGGAAATATGCCCCTGAGACACGACATGATACATGCTTTTAATATTTGTGTGTGTGTGTGTGATTTAATAATTGCAGGATGTTTCTACAATAGTAGGAAACTCCTTAACATTTATGACAATAGCCTTGAAATTACAAGACTAAGTCAATGACACACTCAGACGCTGTATTTGCTTTATTTGTTTACAAATTTGAACAATTTTAACATTAATATGCTTTCTGTTTATTTCACACTTTGTGTCACTGAAATGAGTCGAAGCTGTTTGAAGTCAGAAGTTAGACGACGGCTTTGTTTTTGTCCCAGAGTCAAAGCGGCGTGACTCGGTGGTGATGGAGCTCCTGGAGGCTCCGAGTTCAAATCAGCTGCAGATAAAAAGCTGACGAGTCATTCACACCT
This sequence comes from Callopanchax toddi, assembly GCA_006937965.1. NCBI lineage: Eukaryota > Metazoa > Chordata > Actinopteri > Cyprinodontiformes > Nothobranchiidae > Callopanchax > Callopanchax toddi. Next base: position 379,756 of record SSNR01000040.1, on the reverse strand, counting down.
GCTGATGACATACATCAGGTGTCATTACCGTCCTTTCTATTATAGACCTGCGGTCTATGTGATACTCTCCCGCTGCCGTAATAAATAGCTGTGACCTTGTAACGCTCTTTTATTTGGTCACTTTTTCCACCAGACCCAGGAGACGGCGGCACTTCCCACATCCAGCGACCTTGGAGTCTCTTTAGGGCTCTTTTCCAGATCCGCTGCTCAAGGTTGCAGCCAGTTTCTCTGTTGTTTTTATACATTAACAAACCCCAACACCTCTTCACCCCGTAGCCTCTTGTGAAAACCAACACCTGAGCGTTAAGGGCTGTGGTGAGTGGTGGCGTGGGAGCGCTGGGTCAAACGGGGTGATCAAAAACAAAGCGAAAGGATAAAAAATATAATTTTACCTCCTCCATAATCCCAGGCTTCCAAGAGTGACCTTTGATCTTGCAGCATGTGTGGTATGCTGAGCTGCCTGCTCATGCTGCATGCCACTCTGATCCTGGGAAGCAATCACTGAGCGCACCGCTATCAGGAACGCTCCTGGAGAAAGACTCTAAGCCCGAGTCTGGAGGTGAGTGTCGAGCAAAAAAAAAGCAAATGTAGCAGGGATGGAAAAAATAACCAAGTGCAGCCAACCACACAGAAAGCTGATGGGCCAGAGCTCCGCATGATAAAGGTAAAGTGGATATTGTATCTACAACAGCCTGAGGATAGACTCAAGAGCAAACAAAATGAACTGCCTCCACTGGTGTGAGCCGGCTGCAGGAATATTCCCTCCTTTATGGTTTCATTAGTCTACAAATTTGTACAAATAACTTAAAAATTAACATATTTTAGCAAAGATTTTGCTCTTTCTGCAGGTGTTTCTATCTCCACAGTTTTTTAAGATCTAAAGATTTCATAACTTTTGGTTCAGCGACTCCGCCGCATGTGCGTCAATCTAATTGTTTAAGAGCGATTTCCTAAAACCACGTTTTCAGAACAAGGGCCGAGAACTGCCTTGTAACAATTATGGGGTTAAATGGCAGTTGGCCACACAGAAGGGCATTTGCCTGTTGGCAGCTCCTTCCTGCTCTGCGGGGGTCAGGGGTCACAGACTTTTCAGGAAAAGTCCATTTCTCAAGTACCCCGAAACAGGTGGAGGCCCGGACAGCCTTGTTTACTAAAACAGCAGAGGGAGAATGGGAAAAGTCCTACCAGGATAAACAGTCGGTGGAAAAGGACCGACTCACTATCAACACTCGTATCTGTAAGATGAACATAAGAACCGGCTTCACCTTTACAGCAACGATGATGAAATTAAAAGGATTAAATAAAAAATGATGACAAGAATTATAAGTGTAGATCGGTGGTTTAATGCACTGAATTAAAGGAGAAAAAGAGGCGAAAGGCAACTTGGCCAAAGTCGACCCCTCAGTGCTCATATTTGGATTGATTAAACCGCCGGGACCCGGAGCTGAACCCATCAGGAAGGGCTTAAGTGTTTCGGATTAGGGATCTAAAAGGCATTTCGAGGCCTTGAACTGAACCTGCAAGACTGTGGCGGAGGAGGAGAGGCCCGGCCTGCGATGTAGTCAGACGGAGGGACCTCAGCTCGCCTGCAGGGGGGAAAATGAAAAAAGGTCCAAGAGAGAAGGGCAGGAGAGGAAGCGGGGCGTTTTCTACGGCTGCAGAGTGACAACAGCTGGGGTGGTGTGCTGTGGCCCAAGGGCAAGGTCAGTCTGACGGACCAGGGGGAACAGCAGGCGGATTGTTTTCACTCCACAAGTGAAAACAGCAACCGTGGAAATGCAGAAAGTGCCAGCTGTGGATTTGTGGTCCACAGCCTGACCTCATATTAACACTATGAAGGGAAGAGAGATTGCTAATGAGCAGTGGCCTCTGGCCTCACCTGAGCTCCTCCTGGACGCACCGTGAGTCCCATTTACTCTTTTAAAAGTTAAAATGCTTTTAGATCAGATTTATTAATGCAGCGCTTTAAACAGAGGTTTGAATCTGTTGACAGGTCAACCACTCAGTGGAGCACATTTCTGTCCCTAGCTCTTATTAAAGCACCAGACTTAACTAAAACAATTCTTAAAAACTGAATAAAGAGTTTAATCATAACCCTTACTGCTCCAAATTAATAAAAAATGCAAAAAATATTTTTTTTCTAAGTTTTTCTTTATGTGAACATTAAAGAGTTTCAAGTAAATAAAAATGTTTTAAATTATTATAATAGTTTTGCTGAAAATGTGAGTTAATTTCAGTGTTTCTTTCTTTGTGTGTGTGTGTGTGTGTGTGTGTGTGTGTGTGTGTGTGTGTGTGTGTGTGTGTGTGTGTGTGTGTGTGTGTGTGTGCAGTGCTCTTGAAAGTGGCAGGATTTAAACACGTCCTCGGGCTTAATTGGGCCGGACAGTTAACATCAAAGAAGCTCGGCTTTATGTGTGATCTGTTCCCTCCTCTAATGCCAGAAAGAAAAAAAAAAGTTCAAATATTGTAATGAAGATCATTCTCCATCAACTCACTTTGATCTGTAATGGCAGAAAATGTAACATTTGATTAAAAATTCCTTCTGATTTCTGTTTAGTTTTCCTGTTAAGGTAGTTTGGACGAGTAAAAGGAATCAGCGGATGCCTCTGAACATGCCTGAACGGCGGTAAACCGACGTATAATTAACCTGTAGCGATGAGAGGCGGTGCGGAGACAATTCTGCGTAAAATAAAATAAAATGAAACGGGAAATTCCCTCATAGCAAACTAAATATTATAATTTAACCTCCCAAATGAAAGGGAATGACTTTGTTTATTGCCGGTTTAGTTTCGTCGAGTGAAAGTTGCACGCCGTGGCGTGCTGAGACTCCCATCTTTTGCAACTCCTATCAGTGTGTTATAATGAGAAATCAACTGTCTGCAGATCAGCTGCTGAAATGCTGTAACAAGCTACGAGCGCTAATACCTGCGGATCAGTTGCACTGGATGAGGCGGCTTTATCCAGTTATTAGGGTAATGTAATGGAGTCTCTTAATCCAGACCCACCAAACCCTTCCACCATAGGGGGCACAATAGTGAGGCAACATGTTATTCCGACACAAAGCTGACTTCCCCGCTAATGTAGCAGGACACTGAGGCTCAAGGCCTGTTCAGACAAGTCCTTCACAGTGTCTCCCCTAAAATGATTTCCTCCCTTCTTTCTCTCCTCCTCCAACAAATGCTCTGCTGGCAGGGCATATTTTACACTCCTTAATGCCAAATTAAAGCCGTTCTTTATGAGAAAAGGCAAAAGAGAGCGCTGACAATCTTGATTAGGCTGAAAGAGGAGCAAAAATTAAATGGTGGTAAAAAAAATTAATGCTGTCCAGGCGACACTAACTGGGACGCGTGATGCTAGGAGCGAGTTGGGCCCCTGTGTTTTCTCCCAGTGCTACAAGCCACGGGACGGGGTCAGAGCGCAGTGGAGGGATTAGCACTGGCATTTTTGGCTCTTTCCACTGGAATATGACCTTGACGAGAGTTTGGCTCACCCCCCTTTTTCCCCTCCCTCCTTTATTCCCCCATATATTCCAGCAGAATGAACTTTAATAGGAGCATAATTGGCACTTTTAGAACGCCAAAAGAAACAAATGAAAGCTGACATTCCAACACCTTTGAATTTAAATCCACTTCAGAAAGTAATTTATTTATACTCCTCGCTACAAACAGCCGCTCAAATTAGGACTGTACATCATTTGAAACAATTTGAATAAATCATTTATGCACAAACAACAAATTATATTAAAAACGGAGCAAATAAATGTTTGCTGCTCAGAAACAGCTGCTCGATCTACAACAATAAGGCCTAAGTGTGCGCAAAAAACAAGAGGTTTGTGATCTAAGTGCTGTGGGAAAGCCTGTAGATGTTATGTGTTTTGAAAATGGCTCTGATAATCTTTTTCCTAATCCCTTAATTGGGAGTCAACGTGGTCTCCTGTGAGCGTACAAAGCTGCAGGCTGGAGGGAGCTGGAGACACAAAGAATTTCTTAAAGGGGACCATCTACACCTGGACGATGAAGGTGCTTTTCACTACTCTGAGGAGGCTTTCAAGCAAGCCCTTGGCTGTGAAAGTTCCTCCGTTAAAAGGACGACCTATTAGGGTACATCCGAAAGAGATGTATTTCCGCACACTGTTTGAAGATTTCCCATTTGCATTAAAAAAAGCAGCTCTGTAAAACTGTAACTTGTGAACTGATCAAAAGCCAGCGGCCGTTCTTGAGTTGAATAGCCGCCCCCCCCAAGTCCCCCTTTGACACGAAAGAAGCTCTTTTGAGGCGCCTTCATGGCGGTGGCCTTGGAGGTTAAGAAAATGTAGCCCCTCAGACCATACGGGGCTATTCTCTGGAGTCTGGACAACACTTGAGTCTGCAGCAACAGAAAAGAGCCGATTTACCGCCACGGATCCAGCCTCACTAACATTCCATAAGAGGGCTTTTACTCGTCCGACGGACGGCCTTTCAAGATGAGAGCAGAGTGTGTGAATGTGTGTGTTGGCATTTCTGTATATGTAGTTAAATATTCCAGCCTGTGGATACAGAAAACTGTTATTTTAATGTAAAATATAATTACCTAAATATTAATAAGAATGTAAAGTTAAATTTTTTTTAATAGAAGCAGTGATTAAAAGTTTTTAAACCTTTCTGGTCATTTGTTAGAGCACATTTTATCTTAATGAAGCTTCCATGTACTTAAAAATATTCAAGTTCTGTTTTTGGCACAATAAATAATATTACTCTAAATTTATTTTTGAAAAATGCAAAGAAGAAAAAGTTGGGTCTTGTTGACAAGCTAAGATCATCCATCAAACCTAACTCCTAAGTCGATTGCTTCTGTCTTAAAACTGCTTGTAATTCTTGTGTAAAATTTCTGCACCACCATTTATTTTACATAAAACTCTTATTTTAGCAGAAATATTAAATAAGACGCTGGATGCATCAGGAGTGTTACATTTTTATGCAGCTTGCAAATAACTGTATAATGAAAAAAGATGGCGGCATAAGGTTTGTGAAATAAAAATGCTCACATTGCTATACATTTTGGAGATTCAAGCTGTTTAAAAAGACCTTAAAGTAGACATTTGCTGTGATTTGGGTTTAGCTGACAGTAAAAATGGATAAAAATCTGCTTTTATAACAGCTCCAACCTAAAAAACATTAATAGCAGCTCATTCAAACACTGTATCACTGTTATGAATCTGTCACTTTTGCAGTACACAGTTCTTAAACTAAATTCAGGTTATTTACCAGCACACACTGTCGCAACCTTATGAGCATAAACGTAACGTTTCTGCTTAAATAACCTTGTAACATAAAATAAACTGGTGTAAAGGGGCGTGCACTGCAAGAATCTGGTGATTCAATATGTATCACAATACAGGGATGATGATACGATATATTGAGATTCATTGTGATACTATGAGCAAATTGATATGTTGCGATAAAAAAAGAAGTAAATGCTGTTAACTAGGGGTCAGAGTTTTAAATACAACAAAAGATAAACCACCAGTGCTAATATTTGCATCTGATTATTTTCTTTTGAACATCAGCAGAGTATCGTGACACAAAATATCACAATATTTCACTGTATCGATATTTTTTTACACCCTTAGTTAAAAATACTGTTTAGATGAGCGGATGTATTTTTGAAAGCAGTTTGTTTTATGCTAACATGCAGGCTAGTGGTTATCTTGTCAACCTGGTCTTAACCTGTGGGTGGGTTTAGCATGATGTAGTCCTGATTTGTGATTCATTAACTGAAGTATGGATTTGAAAAACGTTCATTTCAGAAGTCATCTCCGGTTTTAATGAGGCTTTAAAAAATATCTTTTACACACAATCAACCTGCTTGAAGTTGACGTCTCCAACAATTTAGGGGGAAAAGTGTCGCCTCCTCCTTCCGGTTGTTTTGCCCATACTTTAGCTCTGTGTCTGAGTGGGAATAAAGACATGGACATTTTAGTTTAGTACACAAATTCAGTACATTTTAGCAAATATATCGAAACCGCCACTCCAGGAAGGTCAATCCACGTTGATCTGGGCTGCGCTAACAGTTAGCTTATCTCTATTTTTCTGAGCACAGGCTGTTCAGGAAGTTTAGCCACATAAATAAAAACAACACAATGGTTCTTATAGGTTGCACTCACACCAGCTGAAAAGGAAAAATCCCTGTTTTGAAACATCTTCAGAATAAAAAGCTGGATTTTTTCCCCTTCCAGGCCGTCTGACTGCTTCATGATTTTGACTGGATGCTTAGACGGAGCAGTTTGTTGCCGTGGAGCTTTGTAGCTTTTAGGACAAATCTTCACATCAGTAAATCGTCTGCAGAGCAGCAGCAAACACATCGCTGCAGGCAGAGGAGGACGTGGAGCTCCGTCCAGTTCCTTCCCTCCCGCCTCCGCCTCCCCCCCCCTCTCTGTGACTCAGCTGGTTTTACTTAGAGAACACGGAGAGCTCAGGTCACGGGGTCATACCATGACCTCATCAAATTAGCCCCAACTGAGTGAGGTGTTTAGCACGAGTTAAAACAAGTAATCTGAAGGGCATTAAATGCAAATGCAGCGGCCATATGCCCACTTCAAACACCATCGCTCCTATGCAACACCCCCCCCCCCCTACTTCACCCTCATACAGCGAAACTATTCATGGGTCTCACGCGGTGGGGGGGCCGTTAAGATGACAATGAGCTTCTGTCACGCTGACCAGGTGTCAAACGACCGACGGTCGAGCTTGTTTGATATCTCCAACGTATCTCCATCAAATTTCATTCTAGGCTTGAAATAAAAAAGTTGATACTTCCAGTGGATCTCCAGGAGTTAACAGTGAAAGAAACATCAGAGCAATACTTCTGCTGTGCTTCATAAACGCTCTGCCATGTGCCCCCTGTTAGCGAGAGTGAGGGCCCGGTCAGGTTGAGGAGATTACGGGTGAAGACTGATTTTGCTCCCCCGGGCGGTGGCCAGGCCGGGAACATGTGGCAGCTCATATGTGCTAATAAGCACCTGTGGAGAAGAAGGAGAAGGAAGGAGAAAACCCCTGCAGGGCTCGATAGCCGTGCCACCTGCACAGACCTCCACTGTGCCTCTGACTCAGAGAGGGGAACCTGACAAACATAACTAGCACTCTGCACAGTGCTGGAGAGCTGCAAATTAAGATATCTGAAGGTCCTGTTTGTTGTTGCGTGCTGAATATCAACCAGAAAAATACAGAGACTTAACAACTTTCTTTCCCGAGTGCTTTATTTCCTTTTATTAGTCACTTTATGCTAATAGGTTCTTATAAAAATAAACATGTTTCTGCAGGAGGAAATGTACATTTTCATGCGACGCTTCCTGTGCAGCCGTGCAGTAAAAGTTTTTCAAGCAACATGGATACAAAAACATCAAGCACTAATGACTAATTCTGTGATTTGACTGTAGTTTGTAAAATGATGCAAAACAACTTCTGAAAACGTGTCATAAGAAGCACATTCAGACCTGCGGGGGCTTGCATGAAAGTCCCACTTGTTCTGAGTCGATGCTGCGTGTGCAGAGCAGATTTCCAGCCTCATCAGAACGGTGCACAGCTGCTTACAAGGAATGTGAGAGCAAAAAGAAGACATTGTGGGTGAGCACACTTCTATCAGTCAAAAGAAGTCTTATTCAATTCTTATAAGCTGTGGAAGCATTAAAAATGTTTTTATATGTTCTTTTTGACAAACAGTTCTCCTAATCAGAAATCATTTTCCTTCAAATTAAGATGGAAATGATTTAATGTAAACATTGTAACACACATAATTCCCTTTTCTCTCTGTCTTTTCAGTGTAAAAGTTATCTTGTACTTGGAGAAACAGCTTTTACTGACGAGCTAACAGAGAAACGGAGTGCTGCTCCAATTAGCTGCTGTCCTTTAATCAGCTCCAGTCTCTGACATTTCATGATGGCTCTTGTGAATTTATTTTATAAATCTTTACACCTCCATCAGTTTCACATTGCTCGGTTTATTCAAAAGCATAAAAACACCAGCAGCAGCAACATGCAGCACTGAGAGCAAAACTAGGGAGATAAATATCTAATTATTAGCAAAATATTATTTCTTTCTAGGCTCCAAAGGCAGATTTTTTACATCTAAAGTTAGATTTAGAATTTTTGAAAAATTACTTTTAGGCCAATCTTCGTCAAAATGTCTTTTTAGTCCAAATAATGCTGACTTCCACCTGATCCAGGCTACAAAATCAGCATTAGGGCATTCAATCACACTGTTCAGGAAGCTTCTTATAGATACAATAAAATAACTTTACAGCTACATTTGATCACATTTAGCTTGATAATCAAAATGGAATATGTTTAGATTATGTACAATATTTCCCCACAGTTATCTAAAAAAAAATTACAATTTAATCACAAAAAGTTTCAACATAAATATTTATAATCAAATCAAGTCAAATCTAAATAATTAGAATCAATATAAAGTAAATAAAAATGCTCTTGTCTGGTTTCTCCAGGGGAATCGCTTTACCCTGCTTTTATTTTGGAGGGCTACTTCTAAATCTTAGCAAAATATTTAGTTTAGTTTAAAATCACCACATTTAGATTTAGATTTTAACCCATAGTTTATCTATCATCAGTGTCAAACTGAAACCTCGTATCTCCAAAAATGCAACTTTTCAGGAAATGACTAAAACTTGTTTTTTTCTCTACATATTTATAACAATATTTGAAGCTAAATATGGTAAAACGTGGCTGTTAATTTTAAAAAATGTCCCCAAAAATCCCTTTAAGTTTATGTAACAACTGCAAATTAGTTCTTCACGTACTCTGTTGGGAGCGTGTGTGTGTGTGTGCGTGTGTGTGTGAGACAAATGGGCAAATACCTAAACGTTGAATTAAAGAATCGACTGTCAGATTCCTGCTCGGTCTCCCATATGACGGCTCTGTAAACCACATTAAAAGCTGCCACTGCTTTAAAAAAATGCATCTCTGTAATCTTTAGAAATCTGCTTCAATCCATGAGTGATGTACTTACGCATTTTTCAATGGACAAACCTCGAGAGTTAATCAGCCTTCGGTGATTTATGGAATTTCATATCTTTTCACATCTGGAGTCTATATAAAGAGGAATATTTAAGGCGCTGCTTTACTATCCTCCACATACTTCATTGACAACTGTCTCACCACAAATATCATCATCTCTACAACTCACTGTTCACCCAACAACGAGGAAATAACTTCAGGAACTCCATCTGACTCTGGATGCTCGACTCCAGCAAATATTTATAATCATTTTAATTCAATATTAGAAGGAATTAGACTTTTATCCAGAAGCTACGAGTATCCTCAATCAAAAATGATTACTCAAATAACAAATGTTTTGGGTTATTCTTAAAGTTTGTTGAAATGTCGTTAATAAGATTTCCATTTTAATTGAATAAGAGTGAGGCAGACATTAATTTTCTACCCAGTTAAAAGATGTTTGAGTGAAACGAGCCTCCGTCAGCAGCAGTTATCACATTAGATGGGTCGTGTTCCAGTCAGTGTTTGAGCTTTCACTGTTTCTGTGCAGAAACATCACAAATATACATTCAGGAAATGAATTCATGTCATCAGCGAGTTAGAAAGTTTCCGGGTAATTCTTTGAAACAACCGTAAACTTCATTTGTTTGATAATTTACTGTCTCTTCACCTCCTTTTTCCTCTCCTCGTGTTATAGTGCTGACTTTGTCTAACATGGATAAATTCAGGCTGCGTCTCCGTTCTGCACCTGGGAGATACTGATGCAATTAACTGCATGAAGCTTTTTAACAGACGTGATGAAAAAGAAGCAGGTCTATTAAGAGCTGGTGTTTAATAAGTGGCCCGCGCCTATTAAAGCGTGCACAGGAAACTTCCTTTTTAAAAACGCTGAGAGAAATTAGGAAAACAAACAAATGAACCATGATGTTAGCTAAGATTATACAACAAATGATTGATTTTTTATCATGAAACTGGCTAAAAACATTATATTACCTCAGATTTTTGTCACTGTTCTTGAAATATTACATTAAAAACAAGCTAAATCCTAAATTATTTGATGGGATCTTGCAAGTTTTTGGTCCTGAAACATTATGTTTTAAATGAATAAAAGCTCCCAGCTCCTTTCTATTAATAAAAAGCTTCGAACATGAGGAATCCTGATCTTGAGCAGATTGCAGAAGCCTGAGATCAAACCCCCGGATTATTCTCCTCCTTGGTGAAAAGCAGCCCCTCTTCAGTTTTTGGCCGGCATATAAAACCCATCGCTTACAACGAGGAACGCTTTTCTGATGAAGTGGAGCCCCTTTCATATAAGCAACAAGTGACAAAGGGGGAGATTGGACAACCGGCCTGCTGTTTAGATAAATAAAGGCTCTAATAATCTCTAGCCGCTCTCCTCTTGTCTCACTGTCCAGTCACACGTCCTGCTTGGCCTCCTCTAATTGCTGACAGATTTGATTTTTCTGTGTCAGCAGGAGCTCGGCTGTGGCCTTTGCATCCAGTAATTACTTGCCCCCCCGTCTCCCCCACCTCCACCTTTGTTTAGTCCTTTTCCTAAATCCTCATGTTTCTTCAACTCTTTCCGAAAGTGACGTTTCCACTTGTCAGTGTGAAAAGATTTAGGTTTAAATGAGTTTTAGGTGACTGATTGTGCAACATTACTTCACATTCTCATCCTGATCCAGATTTTTCCTTTTTAAAAGGTAAGTTTTTTAATGGGTAAGGAAAACTTACAATAAAGGGATATTTCAGCAGATATCTCTAAACCATTTCTGTGTTGTAAATCAAGTTAAAAGTAAACGTAACCGTCTTGAACAGCCTCAGTTCAGAGAAACAGAGTTTATGTCCTGCAGGATTGGTGAGCTAATCTGAACACACTCCAGGTTAAAGCCTATTGGTGGCATCTTAAAACAGCTATCTAAACATTTTCAGGGTAATTCACAAGAACATTATTAACGGTAACTTTCATTGTTTCACTACATTGATATTTACATAGAATTCAGTGGTTGGATAAATTTCCCCAATAGCAACAAATTCAAGCATTTAGTACATATTTCTGCCAAAATAACTTCAAAATGTGAAACTGACTAAACTAGAGCTGTTTTAAGATGGCTACAATAAACTTTGGATATGTTTAATCAGAAAACGGTCCAAATAAATCCATACTAATATTTTCCATTTATAACTGCACAGATATACCCTTAAATATTATATTTTTAAGATTAATCATTTCAGAGATGCTCTGATTTAACCTCTTTAAATGATTTGATGTTCAACACATTTTACTCCCTCTATCTTATTGTCTGATTTTAACTGAGAAGTTTGATTAAATTATGTCTGGTTTAAAAAATTACAGTTGATATTATTACAAAGATGAAAAATGCAACACTAATTCATAGAAAATTTCAGACCTCGTTGATCTGAATGGGCCCACGCCCAGTGGTGTTGCTGCCATCTTAAAGCAGCTTTATTCCTCAAATGTTCACTGTAGTTCAATAAAATGTTTTTTATAAGAGTTAAAACTCTCATTCTAAATTTAAAAACATTACAATTCATTATTAGTGAAATAACAGCCACCTATTTCATGTTATGCTGTTTTTTTGTCAGAAATATAAAACTGCTACTGTAATATTTAGGCTAGTATATAATGACAGAATTCAAGATAATGGTCTAATACAAAACTAGAACACATTTATGAAAGAAGACTGGAGGAATTTTTCCTGGGAATTTTGAGATTGGAGCTGTTTTAAGATGGCAGCAACACAGCTGGTACGGACTAGCTGTTAGCTCGTCAGTCTAGCAGGATGTAAACTCAATTTCTCCCAACAAAGGCTGTTCAGGAAGCATTCTACGATTTAAAAAAATTATAGTCAACAACAAATGAGGCATTTTACTGATTAATTAAAAACAATTAACTATAATTCCCACCCCCCTCCTCAATGTGTCAACGTTATTTCTTTTCATAGTTCTGTTTTATGTTGAAAAAATAATTTTTTTCTCACATATTTATTTGTAATTAGCTATTTAATGCTCAAAATGCCATGATTATATATGTGTGTGTGTGTTTGTGTGTGTGTGTGTATGTGTTGGGTAGGTTTGTTCAGGACTTTCAGTTTCACCTTCTGAGAGTTCACACTCTGATCCAACATGGCTGCACCTGCAAACACCTCTATAATCTTTACTTTTTAGAACAAAAAAAGACGTTACATCACCACTTTCTATGGTTTGTGGTGCCAGATACTTAAAGTAAAGTGATTTCAACCACAGGCTCATAACATCTATGAATAATACTTTATCTTTTATCTAAAAGCAAAACAAAACCTGACAAAGAAAATGTAGAAATCTGACATATATAGCTGTAGCTATAAGCTGCTTAGCTTCAGTATTTTGAAAGTTGTAAAAATGAATTATAAGTTTCTGTATTTCTTTTTCTAGTGAAGTGTTAACACTATCCTGTGAGTCTAAAACGACACATCCCCACTGTTCTTACACAAAACGATCATCATTATCTTGAATGGAACGTCCTCAAACTGTGCTCTCATTAACCGAAATAACTCCACGTGTGAAACGCGTAAAAACCACGACTTTGATGAATTGTTTCCTTTGAACAAAACTCTGATTAAGATATAAATGATAGTGTAACCTTTTTGCTTTTGTCAGAGCAACACTTTCTCATACAGCAAGTGTTGTTTCTGTGATCTCCTAACAAGTGTTGTCTTCCACGCTCTCCTTTGGCCTGCAGGCTGTGTGTAATGAGTGCCGCCACCCCATGGGAGAGCTAGAGGGCTCGCTCCGAAAGTGGTGCCAGGAGAGCCTCCACAATTACCCTCACAACATTTAAAAACTAATTATCCGAGGAATAAAAAGTGTACTTAATTGTTTACTTATGTGTACTTTTTTTGTGTGTGACTCAAAACAATTAGTCATAAATTGCGTTTCTGAGTTCTAAATCTACGCGAGCTCCCATTCTCTCGCAATTTTTCATAGTTTTGTGTTTGTATCACGTTCAGAGTTTCAAAGCAAACATGTTTTCAGTCTGTGTTAATCATCCCACCCACACATTTCATGGATTAGTCATCCACGTTGCATGAAATATGAACCGGAGTGCAGCTCTGCCAACTATATGCATACATATTATCCCGAATATTTCTATTAGGGAATTTGAAAGGGTTAGGTAGACACTATATATACACGAGGAGAGAGAATCAATGATTCTTAATCCACTCAACAACCGGCTGAGATAATTATGCATTTCATAAATGATTAGCAAAATACAGGAATACTTAATCCGCCTTTGCATTGATGTTCTTTAAACAACGTTTAGGTACATCAGGGCACACGAGCATCAAATTGGCCTTTTCTACTGGAAAATAGCACATTTGTGGCAAAAGCCAGATTTGAATGTGACCTTTTTTGCAGGAATTAGAGAGGTTTTAAACAGATTCATAATTGAGAATGGGGAACTATTTGTAAACAGATGGAAAGGCTTTGGGTGCAGAATCACGTTTCAGCTATTAGCATACATGGATTGAGTTTGTTTCAAATGTTCTTCTAATGGAACCAAACTGGATTTCCTGAAACACTAAATTAACCACCTTATTGACAGGCTGTTAGTGTGTGAAAGACCTAAGCGAGGCTCTGGAATAGAAACGTGTTACGCAGCTTAAAGTTTTTAAAACATCCCAGCGAATATTGTGATGTAAAGAAATCCCAGCGTAAAAGCTATGTGTGCATCTCAAAAGGTCAGGAACCTCAAATTGCAGAAATGTCGGCTCTGCTTAATGTCATCTGAGTAACCTTTTGTGGTTGATGTGACACAAATATTAGACAGCTCTTCTCCATCATTGACCTTTAGCTTTGTTGTCACATTGACAATATGACAACTATCAATATGCCATCACCTTACAGGAAATTGAGGACTATTTAAATAAAAATACATTTTCTGTTTTATATTTAAGTAGAAATGACTGAGCAGTGTCGTCTGAGTGGGGATCTTAAAGTGCAGTTGTTACAAGAAAGGTAGGAAGTGATTTGTGGTATCTCAGTACAACGATCTGCATTTGACCCAGCCAGAGGAGCAGAGGGCAGCCAGTTTCACGACACCCAGGAGGAAGTTAGGGGTTTAAGATTTTGCCCAAGGATACTTTGACACATGACTTCTGGACGCTGATCTGTAAACGACACCACTATAATCAAACAGGAAGAATGAACATTTGTACCAATGTTTTCCTTGCAGATGAAATAAAAGAGGAGCACGTTCTGTAGAGGAAGTTGATTTTTTAAATTTAATCATCATAATATTGCCCATGTGTTTTGAAAAATACAGCGTATCATCTAGATTCCCATGTATTTACATTCAGGAACCTGTTCTAGAGGTGTCCCATGAAGGGTTAGGATATTTGGGGAATTTGATGGTGGCCTTTTTTATCAAACCACATAACTTTGTCTTGTGTTTTTCTGAAGATCTGTAAAAGGCTGTTGGATATTACAGAAACTAAGATGAAGTTGTTGAGAAACAATAGCAGGGGAGGAGCTAACATAGAGGATTGTGTCATCGGCATAGAGATGGATGCATGAATCTACAACAGAATTTGCTATATATTGATATAAATGGAGAAAAGAATGGGACCAAGTATTTACCCCTGTGGGACACCGTTGGTAACTGGGGGGAAATGGAATAAGGAAAAATAAAGAAAACGAAAACAAATAAATAAATGGATCCATACACTGCTTTCCTTAGACTAGCAAACTATATATACAGAGTGGCTGTGTTTAAACACATGGCATTGCAACATATTTTTATATATATTTCATACAATGACTGTTCAAAGTGGACAATTAGTTTGCTGGACACCCGAATCACCACATGACCTAAATTTTGCTATGGGACTGGATTGGTGTGCAGGTCCATTTATTGTTGTTTCAAAGAGAACATCATTTAATAAATCTTAACTAGATTAAAGATTTAAACAATATCTTTTGCATGAACTGCTGGGAGACTTTGAAGATAGGAGCTGTTTTAAGATGGCAGCATTCCATTTTCATTCTACCTTCATTCACCCTAGCCGTTAGCTCGTCAGTCCTGACACAGATTAACTCTACAGACCTTTTTCACAGCAGAGACTTTAGCCTGAGTCGGGAAAGCACAGGTGTGTCAACGAGGGCTGCGTTCCACTTCTGCAGCTGCACATCCTGGTTTTTTGTTAAAACTGCTAACAAGCAGATCTTCTAAATGGAATGCAACCCATGTTAATATACCTTGGCTTCCCTACTCAAGTCAAAATTTCACAATAAAATAGGTTCTCCAAAATAAAGGCTGTTCAAGAAGCTATTTACAATAGTTCAGATATTAGTTATAACTCCTTCATAGAAATACACTTTAAAATTGTGAAAATAATCCTTTAACTGGAGTATTTATGATGTCAGCAGTAAAACCAGTGGTGTCTGATGGTGGATCATAGCTGCTATCAAACCTGCCAGGCTGTCCCCAGTACAATCTGTGAAATGTGTCACAGGTACTCACATTTTCATGACCTTTTAAACACCGAAGACAAAGGTCATCTGTTTGGGCTTTTATTTCCCAGAGATTTAAGACACTATCTCCTGACTCCTGACCTTCTTGACACGATACTGCCAAGAAAACATTTGAGGCAATATTCCAGCTTTTAACTTCCAGACATTGTCTCTATCCACCATTTTACCATCAAAGACAAATGTTGCAACAAATTCCCTAAATGGAAAAGCAACACAGCTGAGTTTTTGTTGCAGCACATTGAGGAAAAGCAAACCCAGCACTCTGTATTTCGCCTCCTCTTATCCCTATCTAATTTGAATTATGTTGAATGTGTACATATGTGTGGAAAAATGTGTTACTCTGAGACTGAATACAGGGAAATGGCTCTAAACCTATGCAGACTGAGCTGTGTAGGATGTTTATCCTTGTAGAAACTGGTAATATGATGAATGCATTCTGGTCTGGGCGCTGAAAACTGGTAAACATAATGACACAACCCACTCATTTTTTCTGTGCAGCTAAAGCAATAAACTCACATTTGTGTGTTATTGAATGCACTTACTGTTCATTATGTGTTTTATATGTACAGTAAATTTATAACTGTAACTCATATACGCTATTGATTATGCAAATACCAACACATTATACATTCGGTTTTCTTGGGGTAAAAAAACAATTTGCAAATACTTTTAGTTAAGAAAAGTGCCACCATGCTGCAGTGCAGCGATTTGAGCTGCCTCACACGTAAACAGTCCTGGTCTGGGTGCAAATCCCAGCTTTCTTTGGGGAGTTTGCATATTTTGTCGTTTGCAGGTTTGGGTTTTCTCTGGATGCTCTGATTTCATCCTACAGTCCAGAAACCTTGTTACTCGGTCTTGTTACCATGTTACTCAAAGCTTCTGTTCCTGTTCCATTAACTGTGGGTTCTTGCTGGTATTTTGTACCTTTTAGAGATCAGATCAGTGGTTTGGCTTTGGGACACACCATCGCTCCTGAATGATGAGCTGCAACCCAAAGTGAGGAAAACTGGTGGGAGTGGGTTTTGCTCCTGACAAGAGTCTCAAAGTTTGGGGTTGTTTTAGGACAAAGCGACCTTTACATTATGATCAAAGATTCATACCTCCACATCTCATATTCTGTGTTGGACCTGCCTTTTGCCATGTCCAGTTAGCATATGGAATCAAACATTGCTGGTTGTCTGGTGTGAAAATAGCATTTGAAGGGTATTACTGCTACCTACTGTTAAGGAATGTGAAAAGATAAAATTTCATTTTTTATTTAACTTTGTTAACCTATAGGCAAAGGCTCACGACCCAGTAAATACAGGTCCGCTACCCACTGTTATTGGTAACCATGGCAACTGGATGTAAAATGATATAGGGGGAGAGACCACATCCTCAGTAGGAGCTGTTAAAAACTGTCAGTCGCCTGTTCCTCCTGGTTCTGTGAGATGTGAGCCTGCCTCCCGAACAGGGTGACGTTTTCCCTGCAGACGTCCCATTAATAGAGGATTTCTTCCATTTTCCTTTGATTACATTTCCTTGACTTTGAGGGAAGTTATTTTGTGCTTTTTTTTTTTTGGGATAATAGAACATGCCTGAAAGCATGCTTTAAATTATGATTTGCAGCCTAAACCTGAAACTTTTACAAAAAAAAATGTATAAAAGCTTTTTAATTAAGCACAAACATTAAAAAAAAGTTACATAAATAAATA